>JAOTJB010319966.1:0-14577 GCA_027123815.1 Erythroxylum minutifolium | reverse complement strand
ATCAAAAATATTCATAAATAAACTCCATAACTTTCTCATTCAAAAATTATGATTTTTTACTTATGACTAAATGCCAAAAAATTCTCATTTCATAATTCTAACTTCTGAGAAAAGTTCGGGGTCCAACACTTTTCGACGCTGTAGGTTGGTTTAGTTCCTTCCCACTTTGTAATGTAATTGCTTGAAGTTGCTCCCTTAGGTTTGTTTCAATGTTGTTCGAAAGG
Organism: Erythroxylum minutifolium; assembly: GCA_027123815.1. NCBI lineage: Eukaryota > Viridiplantae > Streptophyta > Magnoliopsida > Malpighiales > Erythroxylaceae > Erythroxylum > Erythroxylum minutifolium. Next base: position 14,353 of record JAOTJB010319966.1, on the reverse strand, counting down.
CTCGCCGTACTTCGTGCCAACCATGCATTTGCTAATTAGCTCATTTGGACTTCTAAGTTGTGGATGGAAGAGACATGATTCTTCATCACTTATTGGAATCTCCATTCTAACCTTTTGTGAACGTTATCTAGATTCCCAAGCCTGTTTAAGATTTTGTCTAATTTGGACTCCATGAAATTTGGTTTTTCCTGTTGGAATCTAGGTGGCCCTTAAGGTTGGAATTGACCTCCTACATTGTTTGACCAAGAAAAGTTCGGGTGATTATAAGTGTTTGATTATGGGTTGTTTCCCCCTCCTCAACCAATTTGTGCGCTACTCGAGTTTATTATTTTGCATCAGAAAGTAGTCGATGGTGTCAGGATTGTCTTATCCACACAACTCATATCTCTGCTGAAGCGCTTTAGCAGTAGCTAATCAGGAGGCTTCATGTCATTCAGTTGTCGGGTTAAGTTGTCAATCTTAGCTTACATCTCTATTATTGGGTCAACAACTATGTCTCATTTCTTCTCTCAGAGGGTTGTATGTTGTTTACTCTTATCCATTGTCCAAAGACAACTATTACTTGCATTTCATCTAACAATTCCTCCGCTTCTTCAACAGTCTTCCTTATTAAAGATCCACTGAATGCTGCATCTATGATACCCTGCGTGGATGGAGTGTGTGGAGGACACCGCAATAAAAAGACCAATGGAGGACGTCTCTAATGATATCCACACGAAGAGCAAAGCCTAAAACCTCTTAGGAAGAACGGTTAGAGCAGACACAAAGTGCTAGCTTTGACGTATGCTCTTGAGAGAATAGTTTAGAAAATAAGTGTGAGTAAGATGAACTCTTCACCTTTCTTATTAGTTTTCTTACTATCCTATGCACGAAAATGACTGAGTTTCTGCTCACTTTTGGCCTCCTCTAACCTCATCATAAATGGAGGAATAATGGGAATTAAGTGGTTATAAATCCCGTTTAATTTGGCTTGAAAAGTTTGATGGAAATTTGAAAATTTTCCAAGCTAGCAGCCATGCAACACTTGCTTTCTTTCATTCCATTGCAATGTTTCTTATCACCAACATATCGCGACACAATCTCCAAAACCTTCTCTCATATCTTGGATCACTATCCAAACTCATTTTACTCATTCTTCACATCTCCAATGCATGTGACCTATTAGGTTTTCGGTTATGTTAGCCACTTGAATTAACACTTAATTCAAGCAAGTCATGAGCAGTATCTAGCAACACATCATGACCTCCAATTGACCAGAAAGTCAGTGGTTTGACTATGAACTCTTCCATAGACAATGTTTATGTGCAATTCGTCATTTCATCATCTATACCCACTTGGTTTAGAGCATGGTTAAAATGTCAACTCCCACTAGACTAACTACTTCATATCTAGCCCAAGTGATGTTAGTTCTTGTCCCCAAGGCCCATTACTCAATTGGATGTCACTAAAGACTATCTTCATGAAATTTCCACTCTAGCCAGAGATTCCTAAGTAATGACCCCGATAAGAGGCCATGGCTGTCATCTCCTTTTATCAAGAGTGGTGAATCCTTTACTGGCTACTCAATTACCTTTGAATACATCAAACTGTACCTAATGACCACCCGATGAGCAACCTCTAAGACAAAACAGGGAATGGAGTCAAAGTACAGGATCAGTATTCAAGATATCCTTGAGCACCTTAAGTCTAAAAATATTTCCATCATTTCTATGATGAGACTATCATTGACACTAGAATAGATTATCCATATGATTGTCTCATGGCAGGTCATCCAATCTACTTATTAGTCTTAGGAAGCATCCACATGTTAAGTCTAAACAACTCATGCTTATAACTTATGAGATCCACTGTTTGATCCAATTAAGGAAAATAACATGTGCTAGTATGTCCAGATTAATAATTTTCCATCTTATTAATCCTATGACTATAGATAATTTAGATACTAACATAATTACATATGATAGGAATCTCATTATCATGATCTCATTATGATTTCCTTCATGTTATATAATGCATCAAGGACTTCATTAATTCTAGTTAAGATCATTATCAATTCATACAGAACATGAACATCAAATTAACAAAAATGCCTTTTATTAATCATAAAGATTTGTACAATAAGTGCTAAAGGCAATTTCCTTTAGAGCACTTCTCTAACAAACTCTCACTTGCACTAAAGTCAATCGCCTTTGTATCTAATAACCATAGGCAAGTACATGAGAATCATATCTCTTTTAGGGAACTAGCTTAGTCAAAGGATCAACAATATTCTGATCAATGGCACTCTCTTTATATTGACATCATTTTGACCAATGATTTCTCTAATCAAATGGTATTGCCTGAGTACATATTTGGATTTCTGATAAGACCTTAGTTCCTTTACTTGCACTATGGCACCATTTTTATCACACTACAACTGTATTTGGTCAATAATGATAGGAACCACTCCAAGTTCCATGATGAACTTCTTGATCTAAACTACATCCTTTGCTGCTGTTGAAGAAGTAATGTACTCTACTTCGGTTGTTGAATTTGCAGTTGTCTCTTGTTTGGAACTCTCCTAACTGACTGCTCCACCATCCAGTGTGAAAATATATCCTTACTGGAATATGGAATCATCCCATCGGATTGGAAACTGACATCTGTATACCTGCTCACAACAAGATCTCCTTCTCCATATACCAAGAATACATCCTTAGTTCTTCTCAAGTACTTAAGGATATTCTTGACAGCCACCCAATGACCCTTTCTAGGATTTGACTGGTATCTGCTTGTCACACTTAAAGCATATGATACATCAGGTCTCATACATAATATAACATACATGATTGATCCTATAGCTGAAGTATAAAGAATCAAATTCATGTGAGTCCTCTCATCTTGTGTCTTTAGACACATAAGTTTCGAGAGTGTAATCTTATGCGTCATGGGAAGATAACCTCTCTTGGACTGGTCCATGCTAAACCTCTTTAGCATCTTGTCTATGTATGTAGATTGAGAAAGACCAAGAAACTTCTTAGATCTATCTCTATAGATTCTTATACCCAAAATATAAGTTAGTTCTCCAAGGTCTTTCGTGAATAAATTCTTGGACAACCAAATCTTGACTGATTGTAAAGTTGAGACATCGTTTCCTATTAGTAGTATGTCATCTACATACAATACAAAGAATACGATTGCATTCCCACTAACCTTTTTATACACACAACGCTCATCCAAATTTTTTGAGAAACCAAACTCTTTGATTCTCTCATCAAATCGAATATTCCAACTCCCAAATGCTTGCTTCAATCCATAAATGAATTTTTAAAGCTTGCATACATTTTCGCCATCATTGGATATGTAACCATTAGGTTATGTCATGTACACATCCTTAGTTAGGTTTCCATTAAAGAAAGTTGTTTTCACATCAATTTGCCATATCTCATAATCATAATGAGCATCAATGGATTTAAGCAAGGCTCCCAAGCTAAAATTTTTGTTATAGTCAACTCCTTATCTTTAACGATAACCTTTAGCTATAAGCCTAGCTTTATAGGTAACTATATTACCCTTCATGTAGGTTTTCTTCGTGAAAACCCATTTGTACCCTATGGATTTTATCCCTTCGAGTGGGTCAACCAAAGTCCATACTTAGTTTTAATACATGAAATCCATTTCAAATTTCATGGCTTGATGCCATTTTTCAGATTTTGAACTCTTCAGAACTTCTTTATATGTAGTGGGCCCATCCTCTTCTATGGGCAATACATCATTATGTTCACTTATGAGAAATCCATATCTCTCTGGAACATGACGTATCCAACTTGATCTACGAACTTATTGTGTGTCAAAAGATTGAACTATTGTTTCATCAATATGAATAATAGTCTCAGGTTCAGGTAGTTGATTTATATTTGTTTGAGCATCTTGAACTTCCATAAGTTCAATTTGCTCTCACTGTCTTCTTTTAGAAGAAACTCTTTCTTTAAAAAGACAATGTGCTTTGAAACAAACACCTTTTGTTCCAAAATATTGTAGAACTAATATCTTATCGTTTCTTTAGAATATCCTACAAACAAACACTAGTCAGATTTAGCTTCTAGCTTATCTGACTGAATCCTCTTCACATAAGCTAGACAACTCCAAAATTTTACGTGAGAAAAATATGGTTTTTAATTAGTCTACATCTCATATGGAGTAACATTAACTGACTTTGAATGGACTATGTTTAATATATAAACAACAATCTTAAGTGCATATCCCTAAAAGAATTTTAGCAGATCTGTTAAGCCCATCATTGACCTCACCATGTCCAATAAGGTTCGGTTTCTCCTTTCTGCCACCTGTTGGATTGTAGCATGTAAGGTGGAGTCCACAAGGATATTATCCCATTATCTCTGAGATAACCTAGAAACTCTTGGCTTAAGCATTCACCACTTCAATCTAAACGAAGTGTTTTAATACTTCTACCCAGCTATTTCTCTACTTCATTTCTGAATTCTTTGAACTTTTCAAAGGCCTCATATTTATATCTCATTAGATACAAATACTCATATCGTGAATAATCATCAATGAAGGAAATGAAGTATATGAAACCACATTTCCCATGTATGGACATTGGACCACATACATCTGAATTAAGTCCAATAGTATAGTAGTTTGTTCACCCTTTCCATTAAAAGGTAACTTTGTCATCTTACCTAATAAGCAAGATTCACATGTGTCATATGATTCATAATCAAATGACCCTAAACTACCACACTTATGTAGTTTAGTCATGCGTCTCTCACTTATGTAGCCAAGCGACAATGCCATAACTAAGATGATTTCATATTATCTCATTTTTGTCTTTTATTGTCATTGATAATTAAAACTAGATTGGACATATCTAATATGTATATTCCATTGCATAATGTACCCATAGCATAAAGCATTCCATTTAAAATAATATAACAACCATTGTTACCAAAATTTAAATAGAAACTGGCTTTATTTAGACTAGAAATTGAGAATATTCTTATTCAATACATGTATATAAAAACAATCATCCAATTCTGTTATAAGCCTACTAAGGAGTGTCAATACATAAGTTCCTACAGCTAATGCAACAACTCTTGCTCCATTGCCCACGCACAGGTCCGGCTCTCCTTTATTGAGTTGTCTACTATTCCTGAGGCCCTGCATATCAGTACATAGGTGTGAGCTATAATCGGTATCCAATACCTAAATTTTATTATTAGAAATAGTATTAATATCAATAATAAGCACACATGAAGTAGATGGGGCATCTTATGCCTTCTTCTGCTTCAGCGACTCCAGATAGGCCTTATAGTTCCTCTTTTAATGACCATCCTTGCCACAATAGAAGCATGTTCCGTTAGGGGCGGTCCCCTTAGCTTTCTTCTTAGCCACACCTCCCTTAGTCCTTGTAGACTTCTTCTTCTTTTAGTTTTTCCTCGAACTAGAAGAGTCCACTAGCATCACAGCCTTACTATCCTTGCGAACAGATGGCTCAACTATTTTGATCAAGTTGATCAGTTCAGGAATTGTTGTGAATAGTTGGTTCATCCGATAGTTAAGCACAAACTATGAATAACTATCAGTCAAACCAGTTATTAAGTCTATATTTAATTTATGATCCATCAAAAAACCTAACAAGGACAACCTCTCAATATATCCATTCAGCACTGGAGATGTCCCCTCAGCCATCTTGAAGTGGAAGAGCAAACTCGAGGTCTCGAACCTTTCGGACCTAGCTTGCTCATCAAACAGCTCCCTCAGATGATAGACTATGGTATGTGCATCCATAGGCTCATGCTGCTTTTGCAATTTCGGTGACATAGTGGCCAGCATTATGTAGCTAGCTATCTCACTACCATCGAGATGCTTTATGTATGCCCTCTAATCACTATCAGAAGCATTAGTAGCAGGGGGATCGGGAAGTGGTTCTTCTAAAGCGTAGCCTAGTTTCTCTGACTTGAGAACTATTCCCAAGCCAGTTTAGGAAGTTGGGTCCAATCAACTTATTGGCTTCCATAAGTGAGCGAAGGTTCACACTGGTGGTCATAGTGTCAATTCTTGCATCCTAATGTCAAAAAGAGAAATGGTGTTAGACTGTATGTAAATGCATGTCAATTAGGACTTTAATAACATGTAGTATCGCTCCCACTATTTTCTTATGAATCCATAATCCTCTATATGAATCTGAGAGAAATTGTATAGAAGGTCTCCTAATGGGTTGATATCCAATATCCCTAAGAATGACCTTGGGTTTGCCTAATAAGCCACTTTAGGTCAATTAGTAGGTATCGATCATACTAACTACATTTATAATGCAGCTATCAAATCTAGTGCTATCAACTATTGATGTGTGCACTCACATTGTGCTATCAACTCTTGAATTATGCACATATCATGTACACTACCCAACTTCGCCTCTGTCTACATTGACCTTAGATTTGCCCAACAAATAAATGCTTCTAGTTAAAACTAACCTATTAATCCAAAAATCATAGTTCTATGAATCAAACATATTTGTGTAAAGCGGGTTTGGGTTTGCCCAACAACCCTAACCCTAAAAGAACTTTGTTTCTCACCATATTAATGGAAGGCGTTAGTTTTAATATTCTAAGTGAGGGATTTTAGCTTAGGTCTCATATATATATATATATATATATATTATATAGCTATATGGCATAATATGGACACCCTAATCATCTTAAGTCCATAACCATCCATCATGCAAGTCCAATCAATCCTAACATACATTCTCTAATGCATCAAATTAAACACATAAGTTTTGGTTGTGAAATTTATGGATTATAAAATTTGGAAGTCGATTCAACTCTTGAATCAAATTACTTACTAATTTCAATCTCTACTAAATTCAATTTTGCATGACATTTCAATTTGGAATTTAATACTAATCAAATTAAATTAAACTCCAATTTCCATAAATTAATTTAAAAATTAATACACCTTAAAATTTATTATTTGATGACAAAATTAAACACTTTAATTTTGTCACACATGCCTCTTTCTAGTCATGATATGGTTGTTAGGATTGTTTAGACTTGTATGATGGATGGTTATGGACTTAAGACGATTGGGGTGTCCATATCATGCCATAAATATATAGCTATATAACCATCGATTATGCTAACATGCATTCTCTAACACATCAAATTAAACACGTAAGTTTTGGTTGTGAAATTTATGGAACCTAAAATTTGGAAGTTGATTCAACTCTTGAATCGGCAATTTTAATCTCGGCTAAATTTAATTTTTCATGTCATTTCAATTTGGAATTTAATATTAATCAAATTAAATCAAACTCAAATTTTCATAAATTAATTTAAAAATTAATACACCTTAAAATTAATTATTTGATGACAAAATTAAACAATTTAATTTTGTCACACATGCCACTTACTAGTCATACTAGAAAATTTAATGCTCCATTTAAATTAATCCAAATTAATTTCGAAAATTTTCCAGAAGAATTTCCATAACATCAAATCATCATTTCACACATCTCTAGGTCATTTCAAGTTCATCAAAATAATTTTTGAATCGCCCAAAATCATCAAGATAACCGAACCTACACCTAGACACATAAAAATGACAAATTTGACATCTAAAATTTTCCCATAAATCTAATTTTGAGAAAATTCATTTGGCATGCATAAGACATTAAAATAACACATTTTTATCACATGAAAATATTTGTAAGGTTCTAGAACCAAAACATACAAATACAAAATTATCAAACAAAACAATTCCATCAATTTCAACAAAACTGATGAGATTTGTTTATTATTTGAAAATTAATTTAAATTTTTTAATTAATTCTAGAAAAATTCCAGAGGATTAAACACATTCTAAATATGTTTACATAATTTTTATAGAATCAAATTCTAAGAAAAACATGTTTACATAATTTTTTAGAATCAAATTTTAAGAAAAACATGTTCAACCTTATAATTTAGCTAACCATTATCATATGTTCTACAAGAAAACAATTTTTAAGCATGTTGTATAAAATTAGAAAATAAATATTTTAATCGCATTAAAATCAATTTTCAATCATGAAAACCATCTAAAAACGCCTCATGAGCATATCAATGAAAGAAAATCGTGAAAAAATTTTCATAATTTAATTTCGAGTTTTCTAAGAACAGAACCTCAGTTGTCACAACCATGCAATCCTATTATACATGTAATAGAAACTATATCTAATAGGCACCAGATGGCTCTGATACCACAGTTGGGTTTTGATCTTGCATCACATGCATCCAAAAAGGTAAACAGCAGTGGAAATATGAAACAAAACCTAACAAGCCAAGAACTTTTAAATGTCATTAGATGTCACTTTAACAAATCATGAACTTAAGATGCCTACCTTACAATCTCCTTTGTTCTTCGTTGTCTTCACCTCTTTGGGTTGTCGTAAACCACAATGACCAAAGGAGGAAGTCTCTAACGATATCCACATGAAGAGTAAAGCTTGCAACCTCTTAGGAAGAAAGGTTAGAACACACACAAAGTGCTAGCTTTGTGATGTATTCTTTGAGAGAGTGTTGTAGAGAGTGAGAGAAGATGATGAACACTTCACCTAAAAAAATCTCTTGTTTTCACACAACACTTACATGAAAATTGATGTTTCTTATACCATTTGACCTTCCTCTAACCCCCAACATCAATGAAGAGTTAGTACGAATTAAGTAGCTTTTAATCCTACTTAATTTAATATGAAATTTCCACCCCTTCTTTAAAGGGTAATTTGGTCATCTTCCTTATTAAAGGGTAATTTTGTCATCTTACCTAATAACCAAGATTTACATGTGTCATATGATTTACAATAAATTGACCCTAAACTACCACACTTGTGTAGCTTAGTCATGCATCTCTTATATCTTGGATCTCTATCCAAAATCATTTTACTCATTCTTCTATTTTTAATGCGCGTGACCCATTAGGTTCCCAGTTATGTTGGCCCCTTGAATTAACACTTAATTCGAGCAAGTCATAAGTGGTATCTAGCACACATCATGACCTCCAATTGACTAGAAAGTTAGTGGTTTGACTACGAACCCTTCATAGAAAATGTTCCAATGCAATTCATCCTTTCATCATCTATACCTCACTTGGTTTAGAGTATGGTTAAAGTATCAACTCCCACTAGACTGACTAAGCCACATCTAGCCCAAGTGATGTTAGTTCTTATCCCCGAGGCTCATTACTCAATTAAATATGTCACTGAAGATTATCTTCATGACATTTCCACTCTGGCCTTAGGTATCATCTCCTTCTATTAGGAGTGGTGAATGTTTTATTGACTACTTAGTTACCTTCGAATACCTTAAGTTGTACCTAATCACCACCTTATGAGCAATCTCTAAAAGGCAACGAGGAATGGAGTCAAAGTATATGATTAGTATCCAAGATATCCTTGAGCACCTAAAGTCTAAGGATATTTGGACCATTACTATGATGAGACTATCATTGACACTAGAATAGGTTATCCATATGATTGTCTTATGGCAGGTCATCCAATGTACTTACTACTCTTAGCAAGCATTCGCATGTTAACTCTAAACAATTTATGTTTACAGCTTATGAGATCCACTACTTGATCTGATCAAGGAGTATAACATGTGCTAGTCTGTCTGGATTAATAATGTCCCATCTCATTAATCCTATGACTATGGATAATTTAGATACTAACATAATTACAGATGATAAGAATCTTATTATCATGATTTCCTTTATGCTATGTAATGTATCAAGGACTTCATTAATTCGATTTAAGATCACTATCAATTCATAAAGAACATGAACATCAATTAACGAAAAAGCCTTTTTATTAATTAAAAAGATTTGTACAATAAGCGCTAAAAGGTCATTGCCTTTAAAGCATTTCTCTAATAGATCATAGAACTTATAATTAAGCTTACTTAATTTTGAATAAATTTGGATTAATTTAATCATCCTTCTAGTCAAAACTACAAAGTTCATGAACTCTTTGAATAAATTTTTAACTCTTTCCATAAATTGAAATTTTACATATTTTTCTTATCTTAAGAGTAATAGATAGCTGGAGATAGTTAGCGGAGATGGTGTTTAAAAAAATAATTAGAAGTGTTTCTTTTGTAAGTTGAACTTTGACCACTAATCTCATTATTACTCTTGCACTTAAAGCCTTTAGGATTCTTATCCTTTTATTCAATTATCATGGTTAGAATTAAAGACAATATTAATTTTGAATTGAGATTTTTAGGAAAGCCTAGGTCTAAGATCCTTATATATGAGAGATTAGTTAAGATTTTACAGCCTTATAAGATGAGGTCCCATTCTCCTCCTCTTTCACCTCCTCTACCTCCTAATAAAGAGCATACTTAACATATCAAGGAGTCACTTAAGTTTTTGGATTATCGATCAATAACCCTTTAATTTTATTTTTGATTATCGATCCATATATCATTTTAGTTTGTTTAACTTGTTTCATTTTTCCTTAATAAAGGTTGGGAGTCCCTTTTATGTATAACATGTAGGATTATCCCTACTAATATCTGTTTAGTATATTATAATTTGAGAGGCAAGATGAGATACATTGGGAGTGTCTATTTTTGATTTCATGATATTAAGATTTTACTTACTCCTAAAATCTCAATGATACTTTAAGCATTCACAATTTCACTCATTATAATTATTTTACAAAGATTTTTCTAAAGATATATAATATTCCTTCTCCAAAAAAGCTAGAATCATCCTTAAGTTGCCTCATACTAATTACCTTATCCTAAAGCCTGAGGATTTTGGAAACTTCTCAATTGTGTCCAAATTCTATAAACACTTTATCAAATTCAACTTCATATCTTTTTTTGACCACAATATTGACGTAGGGTTTGATGAACTCTAGTCTTTATCGACCTTATGATTGTGGGAAAATTAACTTAGGAAACTTTTATACAACATGTTTCACTTCAGTCGATCAAGAAAAAGAATAAGAACATGCCTAATATGATTCTTATTTTATGCATCTTTGAAAATTTCCATATTTGTTCTACTAATTATGAATTCCACTTTGGTTCCTTATTTTATCCTTCATCTCTTAAGCTTATAGGATTTGAAGTGGTTAATGGTCATAGTAATCAACCTAGACAACAACAATTTATAAAAAAGCACAATGGTGGGGTCTAAGCACCAGTTCACAAGGATGCAACATGTCTATAAAGTTATACTGAGGAACTTCAGTTCAATAATGAGAGCACCAATTATAAAATAAGTCCATAAAATAGACCTCTTTTATCTCCATGTGTATTAACTGTTTCTCAGTTAGTAGAAATTACTAAAACCTAAAAGGATCATGCATGGTAAGCTGAGAAGTATGTGTGGTGACCTGATACTCCTTTATAATGAGCTAAATATATTTTATGATCATTTAGTTTAATATGATGATTGCTTTGATGAGCTTTGTAACTACATAAGAGTAGGATTTTTGCCTCCTTTATATTTTATTTAGTATATAGCTCCCTTTTGGCCTTTTTTATCTTGCCAACAAGGGAAAGAAAGATGGTTGTTAATGTTTTCTTTTAGTATTTATTTTAGGGTAATGTATTTACGGGGTGTTGGATACATATTTCTTTATATGATTCTAATTAAGATTTTATCTTTTATCTTATGAATTATTTTTCTTGAAAAGTTAAATTATATTAAACTTTACAAAATGAAGATGCAAATATTATTTTATACAAAAATTTGTCCTTATTTCTTAGCAATATGTATCTTGTTTCTTAGCAATATGTATACGGGATAATTAGTTTTATTTAAGTACCACTGCTATCAGGAAGCTTACATATTATGGCTACTTATACTATTATAGACGTTCTACTCCTTAAACCATTGTTTAATCTCCTCAAGTAAGCTTCTTCTTTTTTTCTTGTGATTAAAAGTATCTACAGTTTCACTCCGTCCAAATTTTTTACATGGATGAGCTTAAATGAATAATGATAACCATCTTTGCTTGATTCCAGGGAGTCATATCTTCTGTGATTAAGCTAATGATTGCATGAAAATCATATATCATTCTTTGTATCTTGATGCTTTCTAGTATATTATCCAGTATCCATTTTATATTGCTACAGTCAAAGAATAGGTGGCCAACTATTTCTCTTTTGTAAGTACATAAGATATAGGTTTCCTTGATATTTAGAAAGTGTAGTTTGTCTTTGATGGTTAGTTCATTCTTCATTATAACCACAATAGGAACAAAGCCTTTGGAATAAGAGCTTTGTTCCATATTGTTTGGTGCCACTTAGCTCTAACACCTCTAGCTCTAAATAACTCCTTACAAGAGTTATTTGTACATTTCCCAGAGGAATTTTTGAGTCAATGGTAGTTGTCTTCCAATCCTTATTAGGGATTATAATATGGTATTACATAAAATTGTATACAATTCATTACTTTATCACATTTATATTTCACTTTGCTAAATTTTGCTTGCAATCTTTGAAAGAGGTTTAAATTAAATGATGTATGGACTAAGCGGGAGTTAAATGTTTATATTACTTTAACATAAGAAGAGTTAAGTAATCTTTAACGCAAGAAGAGTTAATTTTAAGTAATCATTTTATTCATTTTTCAATATCATATTTTATCTTGTTGCTATAAAAAAGGAGAGATTGTTGAACTATGGGAGGTTTAATATATATTTTAATGATAAAAAATATGATTGATACTAATGTTTTATTTTTGGTGATTAAAAGAAAGCAAAATCAAATTATTTAAGTATAAGGATCAACTAAGTCAAAAGATATACCATGGATTAAAGTAAAGCACTATTGAGTAAAGCAAAAAGGAGGGAACAAAGAAAAATTCATAAGTTTTAATAAATTGACATAAAAATCAAGTCGATTAGATTAAGATCAAGGAAGATTGGAGACCTTGCAATATATAAAAATTAATACAATCTTTCTTGTACCCTTAATTTGGTCATTTTGTTGTTTTCGAGGCTCCACATTCACAAACATAATATGTTCTATCCTAATGTATATATTGTAAAAAAGAAATAAGGTTTTGATTTTAATGAAAAAACTCTTAATACTTAAAACAAAATTTAAAGAACATCAGAATGAGTTAAGTTTTACCAAAATAGAATCCTTTGATCTTTTAAAATTTTGATGACTAAAAATGGTTTGAAACTTGTTTCCCTAGGAGTTTAGCAAGCCAAAGGGTTTAGATAGGGTAAACAAATGAAGGACAATATTTTTTAAACATAGTGGGTGATTTTACAATGGTTAGATGTTCATCTAGTTGATATGAGAACAACTAAACCATCAGTTAGCTAAAGCATTGCCAGCTAATCTATCTTTAGAAAAGTTTTAGACAAAAATAAGGACTTCCAATTAGACTAAGGTATTAGCTAGTCAATACATAACAGAAGGAATTTCTACTAGCCTATTGTGCCAAAAATAATTTTGTACTAATAATAAGTGCATGTCTTTAATGACTATTTAAATAGTTGTCGATCATAAATACATGAGGTTTTAGTTGTTGGAAACTTATAACAATATCATAATTGAGATAATTTAAAGCATTAATAGCATTTGTGTTTTTTATGACTTGAATTTGAGTCATGGAGCACTACAGTGAGTAAGCAAGGTTGATTCATGTTATAATCTTTAATTAGGGTTGATTATAGTTTAGTTATGTATTTAAATCTAGTGATTCCTCTTTATCCTTAAGGAAGATTGAAAAAAGGGTTCCTTTGTGTCTGAGAAAAAGGAAGAGCATTATATTAAGGTTCTTTTTCACCTAGTTGAGAAAAGAACATAGTACAATCCTCAGTTAGTCTTAAAAATTAAAAGTAGGTAAGGTTTGTTTTTCAAACTATTATAAAATCAATTTACAAGCTCTCTTTTCTATTATCCTTACTTATTACATTTATGTGATTATCATTGCTTTTATTGTTGTTACCAAGCCACATTGTCATAAATTTGTTCACTCCTTTGTAATATAATTTAATTAAACTAATTATATTCAGATAGTATATTGACTGAATATATAAGATTATAGAGTTATTGGCTCAAAGAGATTTAGAATCCTTTAATGTAATTAAATTCATTATCTCTAGTTTAACAACACCCTAAATCTATGCTATATCAATTAGATAAGTTTTCAAATTACTTTTTTAAGTGAAAAAAGGGTTTAAAAGTACAAGTACTTAATTTACGTTCCTCTTATGTGCCCTTAGTAACCAACATAATTTATAACTGTAACATCTCGGTCCCACATAACGGGTCGGATCAGGGAAACGGGTCTATGAGAAGACCAATGAGAGAAGTAATGACAGACATACCTCATGCTCATG
>JAOTJB010319851.1:0-14592 GCA_027123815.1 Erythroxylum minutifolium | reverse complement strand
ACCATTCTAGATATGGTTATGTGTATTTAATGAAATACAAGTCTGAAGCATTTGAAATATTCAAAGAATTTAGACTTAAAGTAGAGAAACAAACTGGTAAGAGTATTAAGACACTTAGATCTGATTGAGGTGGCGAGTACTTAGACCATGAGTTTCTAGGTTACTTGAAAGAGAATGGGATTCTTTTACAATGGACTCCGCCTGGAACTCCACAACATAATGGGGTTTTTTAAAGGAGAAACCATACTTTATTACATATGGTACGTTCCATGATGATTCATACAATTCTTCCAGTTTCATTTTGGGGATATGCTCTTAAAACTACTACTTACCTATTAAACAGAGTTCCTTCCAAATAGGTTGACAAAACTCTATATGAGATATAGACTGGTAAAAGACCAAGGTTTTCACACTTGAAGATTTAGGGATCTGATGCTTATGTGAAGCGTGCAATGTTCGATAAGCTTAAAGCTAAATCAGATAAATGCATGTTTGTGGGGTATCCAAAAGAAACCTTTGGATATCAATTTTATCATCCTCTTAAGCAAAAGGTGTTTGTCTCGAGACATGCTACATTTTTAGAAAGAGAATTTATTCTCAAAGGAAGTAGTGGGAGTGATATGGAACTTAGAGAAGTTTTAAAACTAGAAACACATATTCAAGTGGATCAAGAACCACAAGTTAATATACTAGATGTACAACCAATAGTTCAAGAAACACATAGTCCACGACACTCTAGAAGGGCACATCATCCTTCTGTTAGACTAGATCTACATGTTGAAAAAGGAAATGATAATGCTTCACTAATGAATGACGAATCTAATGATTTTAAGGAAGCAATGTCAGACATCGATTCTTTAAAATGGCAAGAAGCCATGAAATCCAAAATGGAATCCATGTACACTAACCAAGTAAGGACTTTGGTGGATGCACCTGAAGGTATGGTACCTATTGGGTGCAAATGAATTTTTAAGAGAAAAACTGACATGGATAGAAATGTACATACGTACAAAGCAAGACTGGTGGCAAAAGGTTACAGACAAAAACAAGGAGTTGATTTTGATGAAATTTTTTCCTCCAGTAGCAATGCTTAAGTCCATAAGGATTTTATTGGCTATAGCTACATACCATGATAATGAAATTTGGCAAATGGATGTCAAAACAACATTTCTCAATGGAAATTTGCAAGAGGATGTGTATATGACACAACCTGAAGGTTTTGAATCCAAACAATTTCTTGATTAAGTATGCAAGTTACAACGGTCCATTTATGGACTGAAACAAACGTTGCGGAGTTGGAACATCCGGTTTGATGAAACAATCAAAGAGTTTGATTTTATCAAAAATGTGGATGAACCCTGTATTTACAAGAAGGTAAGTAGGAGTGCATTCGTTTTCTTAGTGCTTTATATGGATGACATATTGCTTATGGGAAATGACATTTCTATGCTCCAGTCTATTAAAATATGGTTGTCCAAGAATTTTTTCATGAAGGATATAGGAGAAGCAGCTTATATACTAGGTATAAAGATCTATAGAGATAGATCAAAACGATTGCTTGGTTTTTCCCAATCCACGGACATAGCCAAAGTGTTAAAGAGGTTTAGCATGGAGAATTCCAAGAGGGGATTCTTACCCATATCGTATAGGATTTATTTGTCCAAGAGCATGTGTCCTAAGACACAAGAAGAAAGAAATAAAATGGATGGTGTTCCGTATGCTTCAGCTATTAGATCGATTATGTATGCGATGCTATGTACGAGATCAGATGTTGCTTATGCTTTCAACATAACAAGCAAATATCAAGCTAATCCTGGTGAAGGTCACTGGACGGCTGTGAAAAACATCTTGAAGTACTTGAGAAGGACTAAAGATATTTTTCTAGTCTATGGAGGAACTGATCTGAGAGTTCAGGGTTATTCGAATGCTAGTTTACAGTCTGATCAAGACTATAGTAGATCACAGTCAGGGTAAATAATTATAGCTAGTTTGTGTTTCTTCAGTTCTCAAAGTTTTTGTAGGCCTTAGTTCACACTTTGGAGGCAAAGTCTCAGTAGGTAATTCATTTGGGAGCTCATTTGATGGTTCCGTAGCTGGCTCAATTGTCGTATTTCTTAAAGTTTGGCTTTGTTTTCTCTTTAAAGGCCCAGTATTGTAGCTTGCTGTATTTTTTTGAAGTTCTACTGCTCCACCTGTAACATGTATCAGTTATAAATTTTAAATAGTAATAAGTAAAGGTAACTTATAACTGAGTTAATTTTGTACTCGATACTCGATAAGTAAATACTATAATACTAACAACCCAAACTCACCCCAAACCTTAGGGTGGTGGCGCATAGAAAATACCAACATGACAATTCACAAAATGACAAATTGAAAATCGATATTCAAGGAGTTGGCACTCGGTAGGGACGGTGACTTGCTATTATTTAATTATTCAATGTTCACTTCAATACTTCAATTTATGTTCATCTAATTTCGAAACAAGAACAACAATAACAATTAAACTTACCTGTATGTTGCTTACTTGATTGTTTGAAGGAAGAAAATGAATAGTTTCAACAAAAAGGGTTGAATCCTTGAACGTCGCCCTCGACAATCTCAGTATAGCTCAATCAATCCGTAAAATTCGCAAGTCCAAAAACCCCACACCCAAACGTTACTTGAACAAACGGTATTGTTGTTTGATACAAAGTAAAATGAATGGTTCGACACTTCGACTGACGGCTGCTATTTTGACAAATTGTATCACTGATACACTTCAGGGTTTCACAAATGCACAATGGGCTTATACAAAATTCACTTAAAAGTCCATGGGGTAATAAGCTTGTTTTGTTCTTGCATGGGCACTAAAGTCACTTTAAAGTCTACAGGGTAATAAACTTTTTTGGTTCTTGCAGTGGGCACTGGCCCACCCTGGCCCTTCTGTGAGTCCGTCTCTGATGCTCATGTTCCTCGTTGTAGTAGATCAATCAGAGTACAAATAGGGAATACTATACCATCTAGAATACGAGTATGTCTTTGGCCATATTCTTATCTTAATCCTACACAGAGAAGTACATAGCCTTGAAAATAGGACTGTCTGAGCTTATGTTCCTTTTCAGAGTAGATAGGGAAGAGCGCACCACCTGGAACACGAGTATGTTCGTGTAAGTTTCTATCTCTAGAAAAAAATTCCCCTCTATGATATTAATCAAGTTATGAATCATTTTAGTGGTTGCGTTGCCTAAATAAAATCATCGTAATCGTTCAATAAATGGCTTACCTACCCTAAATGAAAAGATTAATTTTAGTTCACTTATTGATGTCCTAAGTTAGACAGAAGACGAAGACGATGATCATTGCCTTTTAACCACCTTAAAGAATGTGGAAGTTGTATTTGTGCATTTCCTACGTGATCCTTCAACTTTATTGATCCTCGTAAAAAAGATATGATACATGTCCACTTTTTGACAATAAAACATGATAATAAATGGTTTCTTGTGCACCAATTTTCCATGAATGAATGTGACTGAAACAGTCCCTAATTTTTATGGTCTTCCGTTCTCTACCAATAATATTGGTCCAATAGTTATAATTTCCACTTTAAATGTTATTTTCTCGGCAATGTCCTCTTTAATTGCTCATATACTATATATCGACTTCAAATAATACAGTTGTAAGCTGTCATGCAACTAATCCATAAGGCACGGTCTTCTTTCTATATAATAAACATAATTTAAGAAGAGTGGTAACAATCCTTCAGATCATCGTCATGGATATATTAGGTATCTAAGTTTTGTTGTATTTTTTATGATATGATCACTTCTCTTTTCCTCTCAATATGTACGTCCATTGTAATAACAATATCATATGGATATCTTGTTTCCCTTTTTAAACACCTGACCAATTTTCTTGACATTGCTCACAAATATTAATGAATCTGTTGCGAAAAAATAGGTTAGGCCACTAAAATTTCAGTTGGCATTATTTAGGCAGATTAAGATGAGATTTTGAAAAGAAAATGAATTACTAAAGTTAGAGGTAATTTTTTTATTAATTATATTATAATTTATATTCTCTCCAGTTGCTTAGCTGTTGCATGTGATTATACATTTTGCTATAGATATATGATTTTAGGTCTTTGGTTGTTACTTAAGCATCAATACTATGTCCATTACATGTTTGTCAAGAAAGACAAAAGATATGGTGTAACTAAAGAGAATAAGAGTGGTAAAAAAATAAAAGGTTGAAGTCATCGTCATTTGTGATTACAATGAGAGTGCATAATCAGACATGAATAATGAGTGAAGCCCTATGAAAATAGAAGTTTTTGACTTTGCAACTTAATGATCACCGATCAGTGTTTTTTTTTATAGAAAATTGAAATAAGGACATCTTGTAATTATCTATTATTGCTATAATTAATATTGTCTTGGAGCTATTTGCGACATCGTCTTAATATTCCATACTCAAATGAAGATGAGATATTTAATTATCATAGATGTACTATTCATGTTATTTAGCATGCAACAATGTATATGAAGTTCATATATTTGCATCCAGTCACTACTGCAAGACATTTATAAGCTTAATGGAAAAACTAGACAATATTTGACATTCTCAATTGACATGAATTTAAATTTATGTTGCAACAAATAAAGAAGATTTGTGTCTACTAAAGAGAGACAATAATTTTTACAAGGAGTGATGGTATTTTTTGTACAGATGATGGTATTATTTGTATATAGTGATTGGTCCATATATATTTATTGCTTTACATTTTAAAGTAAATATGTTACTTATCTGTGTGGATAGATGATTTTTTTTTTGGCATATAGTAATGACCTGTTTTATAAGTAGAGTTGGTAGTCTTTGTATTTACTCATCATATTTTTATATAAAGTTATGGTATTTATTGATTAAGGTAGGGTGGCACTTTTTTAGATTAATGGTACTTTTTTAAGGAGTGGTGGTATATTTTGTTTATAGTTCAGTATTCTTTGTATATAGTGATTGTAATTTTTTTATATAAACTTGTGGTATTTACATATTAGAGTACAAATATTTCTCTTTTGTTTGGCGTAGATATGACATTTTTTGTAAGGAGTGGTGGTTTTTTTATATAGTTTTGGTATTCTTTGTATCTAATGATGATATTTTTTTGTACTCAAGTATGATATTTACATATTGAAGGTAATACTTACTTGTATAGAGTGATGATATTTTTTGTATTATGTTATGCTATTATTTGTATATAGTGATGATATTTTTTGTACTTAGTTGTGATATTTACATATTAGAGTGAAGGTGATATTTATTTAGATAGATTCATGATAATTTTTGTATAAAGTCATAGTAAATTTTATATGGAGCGATGATAGTTTTGGTATAGACTGATTGTTTTTTATATATAATTTTGTAGTATTTACATATTAGGAAAAATATGGTACTTATTTATATGGAAAAAGGTGTAATTTAAACCTCAAGCTTTTCATTTGAATACAAGTTCAACAATAACTTTTTCAAAATATTTAAAATAGACCTTCAATGTATGAAAAATTTAAAGGAGTTAAACTTCCTTTAGTTAAGTTCCACATCACTGCTGACATGACAGTTTTTTTTTATTTTTAAAAGTCTGCTGATGAACCTCATTGCCACGTGTAGGCCACATTATACTATGTGGGATCCATCAACAGATTTAAAAATAAATTATCTTTATTTATTAATAATAATAAGCAATGAATAAAGTGTTAATTTATTTTTGCAATCTGTTAGTGAGGCCACTGTGCCACTAGCCTATGTATGGCAATTAAGTCCACTAACATATTCGTAAAAATATAAAAAGTTTCATATTAATGATTTAATCTATTAAATGTTTCATTTATTGATGGTTTATTTTGAACGTTTTAAAAACGTTACAATTAAACTTGAATGCTTTGAAATATTAGAGTTCAAGTTGCATTCTAATGAAAAAACTTTAGGTTAAAATTCCACTTTTAGCTTATTTGTAAAAATATATGGTATTTTTGTATAGAACCATAATATTATTTGTATAGAGTGAAGATATTTTTTGTATGTAGTGATTGTATTTTAGTACTTAGTTTTGATATTTATAAATTATAGTGAAGGTATTACTTTATTTTGTAATTTTATGGTAATTTTTTTATAGAATCATAATAGTTTTACTATGGATTTATGGTATTAATTGTATGTAGTAATGATGCTTTTGTACTTAGTTATAGAATTTACATATTAGAGTAAAGGTGATATTATTTGTATAGGTCCATAATATCTTTTGTATAGAGTCATGATATTCTGTGTATATAATGACGACATATTTTTTTATACTTTGTTGTGATATGTACATATTAAAGTAAACATAGGATTTAAATCTTGAAATTTGAGAAATTGGGTTTTCAAACTCTAAATCCCATTATGATCCCTGATACCACCTTTTAAACATACTACAAATTTTATTAATTGGTACAAGATCAATTATGAACTTGTAAATAGACATAATGCAAAAATATGCCTCTTACCTTTTAGGTTTGAGTTAGATAATGAAGACCTTAAGTAAGCTATTTTCCTATGAATAAGTTGCTGAGTTATAGCGTTGACAGATAATATAAGGGAGTAACTTAATTGGTGTAATTTCTTATGTTTCATGTAGAACCATATATGAAAAAATGCCTAAGATGTCATGTTTTTATATAAATTAAACAATTAATTAAGGAATTTATCAAGTAACTATAACCTAGGTGAGTTAGAAAAGGTGACTTGCCCAATTACTCGATTGATCATTTCTCTCTTAAAAAAAATTTGGAAAAACATATGAAGAGGAAGTAATTAACATAAAGGTGGATGAAGAACATGAAGAAGAATGCATTATTTTTATAGAAGAACTTAACATATGTGACATGTCTAATTTAATACTTACAATCTAGTTATAATATTTAAATTTTGGAATTAATGTTAATTTTCATATTAATAAGCTTTTTAATTTAACTTTAATGATGAGGTCAATATATTAAAAATTGGAATTATCTTGTAATCAACAACTTAATAGATGAATTTTTAATTCAAGTATTCTCAAATATAGTAATAAAGTCACTAGTGTTACTATAATGTATATATTTCATCATTATTGAGAATGTATTTCAACATCAATTACAATAATTTCTCACTACAATTATACTATTTTTAAATAAATATTAGATCAATAGGCTAACAAATTGTATATTATTAAATTATATTTTGACCTCTTATTTTAAAAAATTATTCCATTGTAATTCAGAATGGGTTAACGTTGTAATTGGATATTTTAGATCATAAGTAATTATTTTCATTCACCTACCATTTTTATTGAATTTGTATATATGTAGAATTTTTATCATCCTCTAGTTTCACATCCACTAACCTACCTCTACCCTTAATTATTGTCTAAGGTCAACACAATATGTTAGTTCATCTAAGTGATTACTTGAAGTTTTCTTTTATGTTCCATCTTTTTAATCCCTTTCCCTCTTAAATACCCAGTGTTTTTCATTCATTTTGTTAGTCTATGCCCTACAAACCAATTATACCAATTATAGAATGTACTCTAATTATCAGTTGTGATTCAGGTAGTATCGTATTCTGACCTTATTTAAGATTGGGTAGTTATAATGTCTTGCTAGAGGCCGCTTATAACTTATGAGCCTAAAAGAAGTTTGGGCCTACAACTAATATTAAATAAGCCTACAAGGTCACACACTAAGCAAGATGAACATTCAATAGGCCTCATTTCATATTTCGGCCTAGTCTAATTCGTGTTTAACCAGTTAGGGTTTTCTTATATATATAGATATATGGGTGATTAGAATATGGATGGTCTTCTAATCACAACCCTAACACACATCTTCTTCTATAGAAAGAGAGGAATGAGATTGGTGCTAGCACACCATGAGCATAAAATTCAGTCTATGTTTACGGATACTAGTAAAGGCACGACGTTTGACGTGCTTTTCTCAAAGTTGAAATCCTCGTTTTAATGAGGCAACCAAAGAATTTGGTTTCCTGAAAAATGAAGAAGAATCTTGTGTTTACAAAAAGACTAGTGGGAGCATAATTGTTTTCTTAATCTTGTATGTAGATGACATGCTATTAATTGGAAATGACATTCCTATACTTCAATATGTGAAAGCTTGGTTATGAAGTCGTTATATAAGTGGTTTTTATCACAACTGCTAAGTATAATTAATGTGAACCCTTAGAGAAACCTGTTCCAAAAACTCACGATCAATAAACTAGCCCAAGATCAACCCTGAATGATCAATCTTGTTAGAAGGATCGCTTCACAGTGGAAATCTCCTAAACCCATAACCAACAAATTGTGGCTAGAAACTTCGAAATCAATATGTGTTGAAGGCAAGTTGTATCCTAGGGAACTAATCTACAACATAATTAAGTCAATTGAGTATCTATAAGCAAGTTAAAGAAACTCACAAGTTCAATTAAGAACAAAGCCAGAGAAACCTCTAAGGAATGTAATGTATTTTGAATAATCTCTCCTCTTTACTAAATAAAGCCACCCTTATACATGTTAAAGGGTTTGGCCTTTAGCACGTATGGTAGTTAACCTACCACTAACTCAACTAAGTAATCCCACTAACCCACTAATTAAAATACTAATTAACAAATTGGCCATACAATTTAAGAAACTTCTCTAAAAAGCCCTCCTTATTTTAGCCAATACTCAAATAAAATGATAAAATTAAGTCAAAGCCCTAAAAATAACATGGATTGGCTAACTAAGCTAATTAGACTTAATTTCGCTAATGATTTAGCTAAAAGCCCATTGTCACATCACACTAAGTACATTAATAAAGTTGGGCTTGTAATCAACATTCTTAGACTCTTCTTAGACTCGAACTTCTTCAATTAACCCGCTAATTGCTTCGCGCATCTTTTTGGTCCTAGTCCATGTCATAGGTCCATGAATGGCATGTAAGGGATCCTTAGTTAAATTAGGTCTCCCAATAATAGTAAGATTCCCAGTCGAAGTGGGATTCCTAGGACTCGACCCTCCTCGAAGCTCCAAGCCACTCAAACCATCTTCATCTCCATTTCCTTGGCTTTGGCTTGAATCTCCATGACGTGCCCTAAGATTCACATCATTTCCCCCTTCGAAAAGGATTCGCCCTCGAATCTAGGTCTTCTGTATCTACAAATTCAAAGGGAGATAAGTCAATGACATTAAAAGTAGCAATAGCATTATATTCACTTGGCAGGTCAAGCTTTGTATGTATTGTGATTGATCCGAGCAATGACTTGGAAAGGATCATGACCCCTAGGATGCAACTTAGTACGTTGTTAGGCTAGAAACCTCTCCGGTCGTAAGTAAACCCACACCCAATCTCCGAGTTTAAGAAGTATCCTTTACCTCCCTTGGTTGGCTTGCCTTGCATATGCTTCATTACGTTTCTCAATTTGTAGCTTGACTTTCTCATGAAGCTTTTGCATTGCTTCAGTCTTTTTCTTCCCATCTAAGCTTAACTGGTCTTTTAAAGATAGTGGAGACAAATATAAAGGAGTCAAAGGATTGAATCCATATACAACCTCAAATAGAGAATGGTTAGTAGTGGAATGGATTGAACAATTATACGCAAATTGACAAATAGGTAAACAATCCTCCTACCCTTTCAAATACGTAGCAATAATGACCCGAAGTAAAACTCCCAAAGTCTTATTTGTTACCTAAGTTTGGCCATCAGCCTGAGGGTGACTTGTGGTAGAAAAGAGCAATTTTGTTCCCAACTTGTGCCATAAGGTCTTCTAAAAACAACTAAGGACATCACGATCACTTACTATGGTTTTAGGAATGCCATGTAAACGAACTATCTCTTTGAAGAAAAAGTCCGCTATATGTTTGGCGTCATCCGATTTCTTGCAAGCAATAAAGTGTGTCATTTTAGATAATTGATCAATAACCACAAATATCAAACCCTTACCTCTTTGGCTTTTTGGAAGTCTAAGGATAAAATCCATAGAGATTTCAGTCCAAGGTGAACTTGGTACGGGTAGTGGTTTATACAGTCCATGAGGCTTAACTGTGGACTTAGCTTCCTTGCATGAAATACAGTTAGAACAAACTCTCTCCACATCACGTTTCATGTTTGGCTAGTGAAAATGCTCTTGCAACATTTCGTAAGTCTTAAGAACACCAAAGTGTCCCATGAGACCCCCTCCATGAGCTGCATGAACTAACAGTTCTCACAAGCTACATGATCGAATACACAATCTATTTTCCTTAAAAAGAAAACCATCATATCGAAAGAACTTTTTAAATGCAGCATATTCACATGTTGCATAGACACTAAAGAAATCAGAATTAGTGGCATACAACTTCCGAGTATAAGCAAATCCTAAAATCTTATTGTCAAGAACAGTGATAAGTAAGTGCCTTTGTGATAAAGCATTAGCAACCAAAATTTCTTTTCCTTTCTTGTATTTAATCACATAAGGAAAAGTATCAACGAAAGATACCCACTTAGTATGGCGCTTACCTAACTTAACTTGCCCTCGAAGATGCATGAGGGATTTACAGTCTGTGTGGATGATGAACTCTTTTGGGTAGAGGTAGTGCTGCCATGTCTCTAGAGCCCTCACCACGGTATACAACTCTTTGTCGTATGTTAGGTAGTTTAAAGCTGCGCCATTGAGCTTCACACTGAAGTAAGCTAATGGCCTTCCTTCTTGCTTGAGTACTACTCCAATGCCAACACCTAAAACATCACATTCTAATTCAAAGGTTAGTTCAAATTTTGGCAAAGCTAAAACTGGAGCACAAATAAGATCGCGCTTTTGCTGCTCGAAGGCCTTCTCCCATCCATCTCCCCAATGGAACTCCACATTCTTCTTTACTAGCTCATTCAATGGGGCTGCCCTTGTTGAGAAATCCTTCACAAACTGCCTGTAAAAACTAGCAAGTCTATGAAAACTCCTCACCTCTAAAGCATTGCGTGGTCTCGACCAAGACCTGATTGCTTCCACCTTTGCTTCATCAACCTTAACACCCTGAATTTCTCCAAAAAAAATCTTAACACCCTATGCACTGATAACATAACCAAGAAAAACAACTTCTTCTACACAAAAGGTGCATTTCTTAAGGTTGGCATTCAATTTTTCATTTCTCAAAGTCATTAATACTAATCTAAGATGCTCAATATGCTCAGTAATGTCTTTGTTGTGCACTAATGTCATCAAAATATACCACAAAAAGTTTGTTAATGAAAGGTCTCAAAACATGGTTAATCAATCTCATAAAAGTACTAGGGGCAATAGTTAACCCCGAAGGCATAACTAGCCACTCATATAAACTAAACTTTGTCTTGAAAGTCGTTTTCCATTCATCACCTTCCTTAATTCTAATTTGGTGGTATCCTGATTTAAGATCAAATTTAGTGTAAATCTTAGATCTATACAATTCGTCAAGCATATCATCCAACTGTGGGATTGGGTGCCTATACTTAATGGTTATCTGATTTACAGCCCTACAATTTGTGCACATACGCCAATCACCAGTTTTTTAGGCACTAAAATAACAAGAACTGCACATGGACTTAAAGATTCAGGTACCTGACCTCATGAAAGTAATTCATCCACTTGCCTCTGCTACTCTTTGGTCTTTTCAGGATTAGACTTGTAGGCTGGACAGTTCAATATTACTGCTCCAGGTACGAAATTTATCTGATGCTCTATCCCTCTCTTTGGTGGCAATCCACTTGGTAACTCATTGGGGAAGACATCCTGAAATTCCTGCAAAAGATTTCTTATCTCAACCAGCAGGTTGGATGGCAAATCTTCATTAGTAAAATAAGAATCACAATGAACCAAAATAAGTAAGGCATGACCAGTATGCAAACTTCTGTTTATATCACGAATCCCTACATAAAGACTTGCCTTTTTACCTTTATCTCGAGTCCACTTTTTTCTAACTATTTCTTCAATCTCACCACTCGACTCAATAGGTGTACTCTCAGCCTTACTCTCTTTAGAATTCTTGGGTTTGGCTTCACTCTTTTTCTCATTGGATGTAGCTTTTATCAACGCATCCTGAAGCCTTTTCTCACACTCCTGCTTTAATTTCATTTGAGCTATATACACTTGAGAATGGTTTAATGGTGTGAGAATAATTTTTCTTCCATTAACATAAAAAAAGTACCGATTACTGCATCTATTATGTGTTGCACCTTTTTCATACTCCCACGAATGCCCAAGTAATAAGTGTCCAGTTTGTATTGGTGCTACATCACAAAGCATATCATCTTTGTACTTGCTGATAGAAAATGGTACCAACACCTATTTAGTGACTTAAACTTCTCCACTGTCATTGAGCCACTACAGTCGATATGGGTTAGGGTGCTTGGTTGTTGGCAACTTCAGCTTATCTAAAAGAAGGTTACTTGCCACATTAGTACAACTTCCACTATCAATAACAGGTAAACATACCTTCTCCTGGATAGTGCACTTGGTATGGAAAATATTCTACCTTTATAGATCATCTCCATCCTTGATTTGCACATTCAAGGATCTCATAGTCACCAGTGAGAGTCCGTTATCTGGATTGATGATGTCTTCATCTTCTTAGTTACTATCACAATTTATGGGCTCATCACCATCTTCATACTTACTAGCACTCTCAATCCTGCCATCTTCCGTATGATCGTCACCCTATTATTAGGACACTGTGAAGCAATGTGGCCCTTGCCAAGGCACTAGAAGCAAGTGATATCTTGAGCTGGCTTTGATTTGGTTTCATTAGACCTGTTATTTGAAGAATTGAAACTCCCCTTAGTTTTTGCATCACTCTCAATCTTCTTAGTATCGGCTGTAAATTCCTTCTTTGTCCATGAACTCCTCCAATTGGAAGCAGAAGTTAAAGTATTGGTTTGGGTTCCTGCTTTCACCTTGAGTTATTTCTCGACTTTCAGTGCTTTATGGTACATGTCCTCCATGTCTTCATACTCTTACATTTCCATAACATGTGCAATGTCACGCCTTAAACCACCCAAAAACCTCACCATAGAAGCTTTAAGATCCTCTTCCAACTTAACTCTCAACATAGCCATTTCGAGTTCCTGGTAGTACTCCTCCACTGAGCTATTACCCTGAGTTATTCTTTAGAGCTTGTTGAACATGTCATGGTGGTATTGAGGGAGAATGAATCTTTTCCTTATAAGCCTCTGCATTTCATCCCAAGTCTCAATTATCCCTTCATCATCTCTCCTCCTTTGAGTAAGTACTTTATTCTACCAATTGCGGGCATAACTAGTGAATTCAGCCACAGTTAACTTGATTTTCTTCTTTTCGGAGTAGTTATGGACATTGTAGATACTATCAACCTTCTCCACATACTCTAGGAATGCCTCGGGATCATTCTTCCAATAAAATATTGGAAACTTAAGTTTGATGCTGCCAACGTTGGTATCTTGTTTAGGACCTCTCCTAGCTTTGGTAGGATTTCGAATACTAGATGTTTCAAACTTTTCATCTTCTACTTCATCCTCCCATTCGTTATCTCAGTTCCTCCTCCCTTTACTAGATTCAGTTATGTAAGAACCTCTTTTGATCTCCTTGACCTCCTCTTGTATTTTTGTGACAATTCGGGTAAACCTTTCTAAGGGTTCCTTAAATTCTTTTTGTTCAAAACTCTCACTTGGTTGATCCGTCATTGATCCTACAAAGAAAGGTTAGTATTTAAAAATACCTCCCTCCCTTCCCCAAGTCCTAATGTCACTCACCAATATTCTCTTGGTTTAAAATTTAAGTAAGAAGGGTAGGATCACTCAAACTACTCAATTCTTTGCTCAAGGTTCTCAACAAACTCAAATAAGTACACCAACTTCAGTAGTTACACAAATAAACTTAGCTGAACGAAACAAGATTCAATGAAAATATTGCAAAGGAATAGTAGCAAATAGCAACGAAAATCTAATATATATAAGAAAATTTTCAAGAAAATAAGGGTAGAAGTGGAAAGAACATGAAAAATCGGTTCAGAAAGTGGTAGGGTTTAACATTTTGAAGTTAGGTTTGGAAAATTTAGCTTTTGGTGCAAACAGATTACACTTTTGTTTTCAGGACCTTTTGTGCAGAATTTCTATGATTTTCTAGAAGTTAATGAGGCTTGAAGGTTACTAAAATAGTAGGCAACAATTGTACCAAAGACCGAAACAAATTTTAGAATCAAACAACCAAGAATTAGTAAGACAAAGCAATTTCGGAATTTAGCTTTTGGCACAATAGAATTTTCTTTAGTTTTCTGAAAATTTTAGCTAGACATTATGTGGTTTTCTGGATGATTATTGTAACACCCCACTCCCGCCGAACCCGAACCCGATATCGACTGTGATACCCGAGTCCGTGCCCCGCAGGGGTGACGTGTCACATCACTTCACTAAACAAAAGTCAGTATAAAATTTTTTTGTAAACTCTTTACACTTTACTTATATGTGATCACTTTTTCTTTTCAAAACCAATTTGTTATTTAAACTGAAAGCGAAACATACAACAGAAAAATGAAACTCACAGCTCTCTTATTAGCCACTTGGGCCCATTTTCAAATACACA
>JAOTJB010319702.1:0-41442 GCA_027123815.1 Erythroxylum minutifolium | reverse complement strand
ATAATTTTGAGAAATTGAAACTATTTGTATTATTTTCATTGAAATAGGCCCAAGTGGCTAATAAAAGTTGCTGTTGAATTTCAATGTGATGTTTCAATAGTTATAAAATAAGGTGGATCGTTTTAGTAAATGATTTTCTGTTCTTTATGTTTCATCGAATAAAAGATGATGTGTTTCGTTTTCAGTTTAAGTAAACAAAATGTTTTGAAAAAGAAAAAGTGGGCCCAAATGAATGATCAGTGTTAAGTGTTAAGTGATGTGTTAAGTGATGTGACACGCCACCCTCGCGGGGCACGGATTCGGATATCACTGTAGATATCGGGTTCGGGTCTGGCGGGAGTGGGGTGTTACATTGGAGATCGAGCTAGAGATCAAAAGGGAGTAGAGAAGAGGAGTCATTCTATGGAAAATTCCCACAATCGTGGGAATTATGATAATTCCCGCAATCATGGGAACTAAAATCTGAAACATTATGCGTGGCTTCATTAAACTTAGGGATTTTGGACTATAAGAACATTATTCAACCTCCATAGAAGCGAGGACGACACTCCTCTATAGAAAAGAGCTTTCTTGAATGAAGAACACAAGGTTTGAGTCTTGAGAAAGGATTGAAGTCAAGGATTATCATTAAGATTGGGAAAATAACACATCAACATTAAAAATTCCAGGTTTTGGCAAAGTAGAGAAGAAGTTCCTTTATTCAATTTTCTGTCAATTTTATCTCTTCTAATCTTTGTAGAATGGATTATTTGAGTGTTGATGATGTTATGGAGACCATGATTGGCTTATTTAGTTTTAGGGATTGCTTTTGAACTATTATTATCAAACTCCTATTTTATTGAATTGAATGAAATTGTCTTTCATGATTGTTGATTTTATTTCTATCTTGCAACAATTCGAGAGAGTGAGTGATATTATTTGTGTAGGATTTTACAACGAGAGTTGGCAACCTATAGACTTACAATCATCGTGTTAATTGATTAGTTAGAAGAGAGATCTCAGCTAGGTCAATTGATCACCCATAAGATAGTTTAATAACTAGTTAAATTGGTGAAATGATTGGGTGGGTTGAGAGATCGTTCAATTGTCTTCATTTAATTTGATTAGGGAAAATTAATTATACCTCAAGAGATAGTAGTTAATACACTTGGAAATCTTAGGTGAGACATAATTCGATTAGTAAAATAGGAGGGAGGCAAAATAGGGAAAAAAGTAATCTCTAGTCTTTAGATTCTTGAATTTCGATTTTTTTGCAATTTTGGTTTTGTTTATTGTTCGTTATTAATCTTTTAATTTTAATTTAATTTTCTAGATTATTTTAAACAATTTCATTTCTTAAACAAGGTTTGATCTAGATTAAGTGGTGTCTAAGCATCAATCTTGGTGGGATCGATATCTGCTTTTTAACTACAAGTTAGGACCAGTACACTTGCAATTTTTGAGCATAAAATAAGTAGATTGTTTTTCTAATCCTTAACAGTACTACAAATGTTTTGTACATCAGCATGCATCTATAGTGGGCCTACTTATAGATCTATTACAGTCTAATGCTTTTATATGGATAGACAATGCTACTATAATATTCAATAAACTGAAGAAGAAAGTGTTGGGAAATCAAGGCGGGATTAAATCCTAACCACAACGGAGTAATTACAAAACTTTTTCATATTTTGATTTCTCGAAAACTAAGTTCACTTTAATTTTATAAAATAATTAACAATTAAATCATAATAAAATATGAATCTTAATTCATACCTTATTCTGAAGCTTGATCATATTCTTGTCATATCTCTTGAATGGTTTTTCAAATTAATCCATCTCAACCACTATAATCACAAGTCTCTAGTCTCTAACGGTATACATAGAACAGGTTGAGATAACTTTGTAACTCTGTAACTCCATTAGAACTTAAGCGTATTTATAATAAATTTTGGATATTTTAGTAATTTAATTGAGATTATATTCTAATTTCAATTAAAATTTAATTAGAATTAAAAATAATTTTAATTAAATATCAATTATACCCAAATAAGATCCAATATCTCATGCTAGTTCTTATTTATTAAATATCTCATATTTAATATAAAGTTTCTCAAACTTTATAATCATATCTAACTTAATTAAAAAATTTTGCTCTCTTCAGTCTGTTCTTTATGTGAGACCCATTAGGTTTTCAAATAAGTTAACAATGATTATAAATTATAATTAGAATAGATAAATTAAGAGTCCTTTTAATTATCTTTAATTCTATAATTAAACAATTTATAATCATAGATCAAGATTTGTGTTCAATAATGCATCATTACCACCAAATATTTAGGAATGTTAAGGTAGTTTTGATTAATCGTTCTGTGCATGATTTTTCTATATAATTCAATCATTTCATCATACAATATTCTGATTAGACATAGAACATAGAATCAATGTCTACTCTATTTTGAGTCCAATCATATTAGTTCTTCGTCATTAGCTATCGATTCAATTAATCAATTTGTAAACTATTTACAAAACTTCATTTTATCTTGGCCAAGGACTTCCCAAATTAATATTAATTACTTTAGGGTGATAAATCCTATCTTAATCACTCAACTACCTTTATATAATTCATGCTACATCCAATTACTACCAACTGAATGACCCATGATTAAATAGGTTATAAGTAGTATCAAAACATAGCAATCTCTATGCAAGATAACTTTACAGACCTCAAGTCAAAGGATCACTTATACAATTATCATAATGAGAATTTCCATCGACCTATAAGTAATATTCCAAATGGATTTCTCATATTAGGTTTGTTTATTAAACTTGTTCTCTAACAAGAACTTACACATTTGTTTAAGTATCTCCATACTTTAGTCTATGAGATCAACGATTTCCTTTATAAGGAAAAGCATAGCGTGTGCTCTTAACAATGTTTTAAAAATCAAACCAGTTCAACGGATTTAACAGTGAAAATTTTGAACTGACCAACTTTTCAATTCGGTTTTCAATTTTTGTTTTGATTTAGTTTAGTAATTTTTTTGGTTATAATTGATAAGTTTATTAATTAATCAACCATTTTAAAACTAATTAGTTTTATAAACTAAAATAAACAAAATAATCTTTATTTAACAGTTTCTTTTTTAATTAAACTTTAAGTAAAGATATTTTTTTCAATCATTTTTCAAATTCTTTAATTTTATTCAATCTTTAATCAGTTTTATGATGGTGTAATACTGGTTGAACGTTTTAAACCTTAAACATCTTGTCTTATTGATTTAACTTTCAGATTGATTTTGAAAACATTAAGTTTTAATAGAACAATTAATAGAAACAATTTAGGGATAATACATAAAAGCAATATGAATCTTATAATTATAATCTTATTATAATTTTATTTGCAATGTATAATTATTTCATAGACTTTATCATATATATTTAAACATATACAAGATAAAGAATCCATTTAAATTATTTTGTCACTAAACTATAACCCAACTGATTAGTTGTAGGGTATAAACCAACAATCTTCCACTTGCTCTAAGCTAATCATTTCAGTATCATATACCGCATCACTATATGATGATCATGCTACTGCTAGGATAGTGGCTTAGTGAGAGAATTATATAAGATTCTTTGTAGTGAGCACATGCTTAAATCTTACAATTTTCATCTTAATTATTATCATAATTAAGAAAAACTACCTAAATACATCCTTAGATCTTTGATGAAATCTTAACTCCTTTTATATGCCCAATGACTCTAATGTTCCATAATACATTACTCTTTTAAACAATGCAAGGAACTATATCAAGTTTACTAAAGAATTTATTGATCTAAACAATCATTTCCATTAAATGAAGAAATGTATTATAGCTTAATTAGCAACCATTGCTACATTAAAACCTTTCCAATCTTGGATGATATTGTTCTAAGTAAATAGACCTTAATTAGGATTTACTTCTAAAGTTATATCCTTATCATCTTGAACTTAAATATCAACTCGTATATAGAATAATGAATATATATAATACTTCATAAATAACTATTTCAAATACTAAAAATCTTTAGTATGTTATCTATGTACTAGGACTTCAAAAAGGTGAACAACTTCCAATCTATCTTTATAAATCTAACTCTTAAAATTAACTTGTTACCTTTTTTATCCAAAAAGAGTTGTTCTTAAACAAATGTATTTTCAACAATTGAAAATTATAATTGTTGTTCTCTATAAGCAATATGCCTTTACATACTCTCATTGAAGATTATAACTATACTTCCAGTGACCTTCTTGTAGACATGATAAATTCACAGTCATCTCTAAAACAAACTCTTTGAATTCGTCATGAAAGTGAATCTTTTAATGTCTCGTAGTCTTTCAACTATACATTAAATGTATCAATAAGGACATTAGTTCCAATTGGATGTACTATCATAAGATTTGAAATTTTCAAATTTTATCTTACTTTTACTGCTTATTGGAGAACCATTCTTCTATAAGTATATATTGAAACAAGTAATTTGTTCAATTGGGTTTGTAAGATTATATCTAACCTTTTGGATATCTCATAACCTTTTATTACCTGTTTTAGTTATAAACTTAATAGACAATACATACTTCAATCAAGTATCAAATGCTTAAATCATTAACTTTGATTGTTTCAAAGACTCAGCGTTTCATATCTAATATAAAATACTAGTAATTGATTTAATTGGAACTATTGAAGTTAAGTCATTATCCTACGTATAACTATAGAAAAAATAATATTGCATCATATAATAACTTTTATTGTATTTCCCTCCTTATATAAATCCATACTCTTATGAAATTAGTTTTTAAGGTATTCACCAAAGAATCTCATTCCTTAAAGATAAATAAAAAATTTTAAAAAGAAAACTCACCACAATGATTTCATCAAAGTGCTTCAGCATTCTCAATTTTTAATTTCTACTTAGATTTAAATAATTTAAAATTTTCAAAATTTTTAATCATTATTTCATTTTATACATATACCTATATCATATAAATTCATTAGTGATCTAATAAAATATAGTTATTATCCTTTTATGAATTGATATTTCATCTAATATATGATATGTATAAGGTTTAAAAATTCATTACTATCATCATCCTTTCACAAAAGTTTTTTTTGGGTATTCTTCATCTTAATAAGTTTCACAGGTTTCATACAATTCATAATGAAAAGGACATATATCCTTGTATGTAACTTTATGATTCTCATTATGTTGATTTAACCAACATGGCATAAAAGGACAGTCTCAATTATACAACTTTATATTCTTTCCATTTATGTTAAGCATAAGTCTCTTTTAATCCAACATATACAAACTATTTGTATAAAATTTGATCAACTACTTTTACTTAACAATCTATTTCTTGTCATGTTTTGAACAATATAATAATGTTGAATCTGAATTTAGTATGAAATACTTAGAAGCATGAACTAGAAATACATATGATCTTTACCATATCTTATATAGCAAGAAAAGTCTTGCAATCAATTTTTTCTTATGACAACAATTATCATACTATAGTAAAGCCTTTAAATGTTGTCCACAATTATGCTTTTAGTAGGCTAAATTAAGTGGAACAATTCCATCAAGTTATTAGACCTTTTAGCACTACTTAATGTAAACCCTTACATCTTACTATCATGGTATTAACGTACGTCTTATATGTTATCATCAAAGTCTATGAAGCATTAGTCAACTCAAAATGTCAATACATTTTATCATCTATATGATTTTGCGTATCTCTAAAACTTTCTTATTGAATCATCAACAGGGATTATAGCAAAATTGCATAACAGGCATACAATTTTTCTTTCTAACTTTGAGAACTCTTCTTAAACATAACACATATCTAAGAAATTTTGTTTATTAACTTAGTATCAACTATACTAAACAAAGTAAATTCCACTTAAAATAGAATATAAATGTAAGAGAAGCAAGTAATTAATTATATATCTTAACTATCAAATGGGATTAGGACTTTAGTCATGTATTTGGCTACTCCCATTATTTATTCAAAATAGTAGCCTTCACTACTATTCAAAAAGATTACTCTAATCTTTCTAGTGTGTTAGGATCCCACTCATATTTGGTTAATCTTGCATTTGCTAAACAAACCAATTAAACTTAAATTAGGTAGATAACAACTTTATCAATCACATTTTATGTGACTCCTAAATCTGTTATGTGATAACTCTTGCTAAAACGTATCTTATATGTCATTCCTAACCTTGGCTTTAAATTCATGTGATTGTGAGTTTGCTCATCCAAATCATACAAATTTAGTTAAGTAGGATCCATTATCATAAGAATAAATATATTCAGATTAATTTGACCTTGAGTTTGCTCAATAAGTCGAACAATAAATAGAACTGTGGTTTACTTATCACAATAGATGGCAACAATCAAATTCTCAACCTGTACTTAATATTTTTACAAAAGATTTGATTTTTCTCGTCTAATCAAAGTCAAAATTACATGTAAAATATCACATATATAAAACTTACAATTTAACATGCATCCAATATATATATCAGACATATAAATAAAGCATGCAACTTATGCACTCAAAATCAAATTATATGTATAAAATAAAGCTTAATTTGATTCAAGTTATTGATCTTCATAATCTAAAATAATATTTCTGGCTCCTTGGAAAAATTAAATTAGATTAAACTCATTGATTCCTAAATAAATTAAATTCCTATTCCAAATAGAAATTTATTTTAATTTAAAAAAATTTTCAAATCCAATTGAAAACTATTTCCAATTATCTTCACTCCTTTAACAAAATTTAATTGAAACAATTTTTAGTAAATTATGCTTCTTACCTATTATGATTTAGAAAAACTACTTTTTCAAAATTATATAAGTAAAATATTCTACTCCAATTAGACAACTTTTTCTAATCTAATTAGAAATTACTTTTCCTTAGCTAAAAAATTATTTTCTATTATTAAAATGAAACGACTTTCAAAATTAAATAAAACACTTTTAGATTTAACTAAGAGTTCCTTTATTTTATTCAGTTAGATATTTATTTTTAATTAATTAGAAAAGTATTTCTTTAATAAATTAGAAAATTAATTTTCAAAATATTAAATAAAGCACAATTCTCTTAATTAATAAATGAAAATGCTTTTAAAAATTTTAACTAAGAAAAATAAATTTTCTAAAAAATCGAGAAAGTTATTATTCATAAATAAAAAAAATTTCTAAATAAATAGAATAATAATTATCTAAACAAGTAAAATCATAAATTTAATTCATTTAAATCAAATTGAATTAAATAAATTTAATTAAGAAACAAATTTCTTAATAACTTAAGAAAATAATTTTCTTAATTTTAAGGAGTCTAATTAATTAATTAATTTCAATATTAAAACTAACTAGTTCTAATTTTAGAAAGTAATTTTCTAAAATTAATTAGGAATCAATAAAATTATTATCTTAATCAAATTAAGAAAAATAATTATATTAATTTTAGAATTTAATTTTGATTTTAAAATAATTTAAAAATATGCCTAGAATAAAATTTATTAAGATTACATTAATCTTAAAGTCAAACAAGCCTTAATCTAGGTTTGGAACACCTTATTTCAATACCCAATCATGCTTATTCTAGCCTTTGGATACATTATCCTTGTTGTCAACATCCCCTATTCTAACCCTAGAATAGGTTAGAATAGTGTCTAAACACACCATTTCCTATACCTATATCCAAACACTCCTCTTCTTCTTATTCTCAAAACCTAATTTTATAAGATAACCCTAGCCACCAAGGCTGTTGCCACCTGCACTTTCTGTTAGCTTAAGGCTTTAAATTAATAATTTTGATGATAACAATAAATAATATTGTTATAAGATTTCAAATTGTAAAGATTTAAATTTTCAAATTTATTAGATTATTTTTTCTCTTTGAAAGATAACAATATTCAAGAGATTGTATGTTCAAATAAAAGAAGAATGTTTTCTTACTTTTATATGAATAAGTCTAACAATTTCTTTTTTGAAAGTAAGAAATAGTTTCACAATATCTTGAATGGATAAGCTCCTATCGTACAAAGGATCCTACTATTCACCCAATTCGAAAGTCGACTTCAAAGGCATGGTTAAAGATCATTCAAGCAACCAGGAACGTGAAAATTCTATCAAAGATAATGAGAAAGACATTATGACAGAATCAAAACTGGTTAAGTCAATTAATTGATGATCATTTTAAAGCAATGACTAGTTCAAGGGAATCTCTATTTAAGGGATAACTACTGCATTCGATTATGCAACAAACTTTAAAAGCACATCAGTAGCATCAATTCTTGTTCTTAAAAAGTTATATCTTGTTACTTATAAGCTTTAGAAAGTGAAAACACTCTATTAAGAGAGAGATCGATATTTATTGAAGCTCATATTGAGAAAACCTTACTTTCATCAGGTAAGAGCTTGTAGAGGCTTGCTGGTGTGGAAGGTTGAAGAACCTTAAAAAATATGTACTTGTGAGCTTGGAGAGGCTCGTCAAATCACTACTTGGAGATTTATTAGTGAAACACTCAAGTTGGATATTTGAGGATTTTACATAGGCTTCATTATAAGCTGAGCTAGAATAAATTGACTGTCATTCTTTCTCTTTCCTTAACTTTTATATTTCTACATTTTAGTTACTTTTGTTTTTAGTTTACATGAGGATCCTTTTGTTTTAAAGTTTGACAGGCTCTTTTTGTTTTAAAAGTTTGACAGGCTCCTTTTTTTAAAAGTTTGATAGGCTTCTTTCATTTTAAAATCTAACAGGCTACTTTTATGTTTTAATAAGCCCTTATTGTTTACACGAATTAATAGTAACTAGCAAATTTTTTTCAAGTTACACACAAATCACCCCCTTCTTGTGTGTATTTGCTTTATCATTTGGTATCAAAGCAAAGTTTCATATTTATTGTGTTTTACAATATGTGATAGATCATGGTAAACAACTTGAGAAGTCTTGAAGGACAATTTGTTACAAAGCCTCCTTATTTCAATAGAAGCAACTATTTATATTGGAAGGAAAGGATGATAATTTATCTCTAATCTGTGGACCTTGAAGTCTGGCAAGCTATCAAATGGGAGATACAGTTCCTACTACTGATGACATTAAATTATGGACTGCTGTTGATAGAAGAAATGCACAACTAAATGCTAAAGCAAGACATCATCTAATTTGCTCACTTTCTTCAGAAGAATATGAAAAGATATCCTACTGTTCTTTAGTAAAGGAAATGTGGGACAAGCATTAAGTCACTTTCTAAGGAACAAATGAGGTAAAGAAGCATATGATAAGTCTTTTAATGCATTAATATGAAACTATTAGCATGAAACAAGGAGAAACCATAGACTTAAATGATTTAACTACATCATCATAGCATTGAAGAACTTAAGAAAGATATATCCCAATAATGAGCTCCTAACAAAGATCCTAAGGTCACTATTAAAAGAATGGAGACCTAAAGTAACATCTTTAGAGATTTCAAAGGATCTAAACACTATTTCAGTTAATTGGTTAAGAGGAAATTCGATGATTTATGAGATGGAGCTTCGACGAGATGAAGGATCATCCTATAGAAGAGGAATGGCTTTGAAAGCTGATGACGATATAACTCCATCAAACAATGATGAAAGCAACATTGAATTGCAAATAGATGGAGATGTTGAATTCAATTTTATGGTTAGAAAATATGCACCCTTCTACAAAAAGAAGCTGACAAAGAAAAGAAAAGGAAATAAGAAAAATGGAAACAATAGATTCTTGACAAAAGATAGCAGTAGTAGTACTCAGAATACCCAAATTATATGTTAGCACTGTAAGAAGCCTGGACACACCAAACCAGAATATCCCCTTCTTCTTCAAAAGGATAAGACTAAAAACAAAAATCCTAGAAAGTAAGCTATAATTGCATCGTGGTCTATTGAAGTTTTTGAAAACTTTGATGAAGAAGAGTTTAAAGAAGTAAGCAATGTTTACCTTATGGCTGATTCAAGTGAAGATGAGGTATATTATTTTAACTCTGATATTGAATTGAAGAATTATAGGATGCATATCATGAACTGTATGCTCAGTATAAAAAGTTAACTGTGAAGTATTTCAAAAAGTTACATGGGTTTATTTTCTAGAAAATAAGGATGATGCTTTTGAAGTTTTTGAGAAGTTTTGTAGAAAAATTCATATTGAAAAAGGATATTGCATTACTTCAATTCGAAGTGATCATATAGGAGAATTAGATAATAGAAAATTTAAAGATTTCTGTGGTGATAATGGCATAACTCATAATTTCTCATGTCCAAGAACTTCTTAGCAGAATGAAGATGTTGAAAGAAAGAACAGGACCATTGCTGATATGGGTAAGACCATGCTTTGTGAAAGTGGTCTACCTCATAGATATTGGGCAGAAGCTGTGTTGACTGCCTATTACATTTTGAACAAGTGTCTTATAAGGCATATTCTCAAAAAGACCCCCTATGAACTGTGGAAAGGAAGAAAGCCCAATGTTGCATATTTTCGAGCTTTTGGGTGCAAATGCTTTGTATTAAATAATAGTAAGGACAACCTTGGTAAGTTTGACGCAAGGTCTGATGAAGCTATATTTATGGGATACAACACAATCTACTAAGGATTTAGAATCTACAACAAAAGAACTAAGAGGCTGGAAGAATCAATGCACATAGTATTTGATGAAACATTACCCTCAATATATGCTGTTGAATCAAATGATGAAGAGAATCCTTTGATTCCTAAAGATACAAAACAAACTTATTCTACACCTGTAGTGCCTTTAGATTCATAAGATCAAGAAGGTCCTTTTGAAGTTAAGACAGAGAAGGCTCCTGCTATATGTACATCTCAGTAGGAACCTATGCAACAAAGGACACTTGATGTTCATAACAGAAGCACACTAAGAGAATGAAGAGGACTCGATACATTTCAGTATATTCTAGGAGAGCCTTTAGAAGATCTAAGGACCAAAGTCTCCTTCAAAAACAATTATGTTCACTTTGTTTCACAACTAGAACCAAAGACTATAGAAGAGGAACTAGCTGATGATAGCTGGACTGAAAGATGAACAAAACTAATTAGACAAGAACCAATTGTGGAATTTAGTACCTTATCCACAAAACAAGTCATTCATTGGAACTCGTTGGGTATTTTGAAACAAACTTGATGAAAATGGTAAGGTGGTAAAAAATAAAGCTAGGTTTATAACTTAAGGCTATAATCAATAGGAAGGTATTGATTTTGATGAAACTTAAGCTCCTATTGATAGACTAGAATCAATCATAATTTTACTTGTCTTTTTTTGTTATAAAAATTTCAAATTATAGAAAATGGACGTAAAAAATGCTTTTCTAAATGGATTTATTAATAAAGAATTCTTTGTTAAGCAACCTCTAGGTTTCGAGAACATAGACCATCTAGATTATGTGATGAAATTGAAAAAAGCTTTGTATAGTCTAAGCAGGCTCCTCAAGCATGGTATGACCAGTTAGGTAACTTCTTGATTGAGAAAAACTTTGAAGAGGAAAGGTAGATAAAACTTTATTTATTAAGAGGAAGGAAAATTATTTACTTATGGTTCAAATAAATGTTGATGACATAATATTTGGTGCTACTAATCCATTTTTATGTGAAGAATTATCAGCTTTAATGCAAGGAGAGTTTGAAATGAGCATGATGGGAGAATTATCTTTTTTCCTTGGATTACAAATTAAGCAATAGAAAAAGGAATCTTCATTAGTCAAGACAAGTATATAAAGGAACTTATTAAGAAATATCATTTTGAAAATGCCAAGCCAATGGGAACTCCAATGTATACTAGAACTAAACTTGATAAGGATGAAGATGGCAAAGCTACTAATGAAACAAAAATAGAGAGGAATGATTGGTTCACTTCTATATCGCACAAGTTCAAGACTTGATATTATGCTTACGGTGTGTCTTTATGCACGCTTTTAGTCAAATCCTAAGAAAGTCACCTTTAAGAAGTTAAAAGCATTTTTCGTTATCTTCTTGGAACTATGGATTTCAGATTATGGTATCCAAAAATAGATTCATATCCCCTTGTTGGCTACTGTGATGTTGATTATACAGGTGATAAAGTTGACAGGAAAATTATAAGTGGCAACTGTCACTTTTTTGGTGGATGTTTAGTTTCTTGGTCTTGTAAGAAATAAAATTACACAACACTCTCAATAATTGAGGTAGAATATATAGTAGCTGCTAACTGTTGTGCTAAGATATTATGAATGAAACATCAAATTTAGGATTTTTCTCTAAACTTTAGTCATATTCCTATATTGTATGATAGAACATGTGAAATTAATTTGTCTAAAAATTGTAGGCATCATTCTAGGACTAAGCACATAGAAGTTAAACATCATTTTCTTAGAGATCACATTTTAGAAGGAACTATTGAATTATTGCATGTTAATATTGAAATCAAGTAGCTGATATCTTTACTAAACCACTCTAGAAAGATAGATTTTATTTATTATGAAAAGATTATCAGACATCTAACACTATTCAATGATTTTGTTTTAATTTTACAGATGTTAGAAGGCTCCTTCGAATATGTTTATTTAGAAGTCTCCATCGTTTATATAGAAAGCTCCTACCAATTTTTAAAGAGAAAGAGTAACCTCATTCAGAGATAGTTGTCACTAAAATGATGTTGTTTTATTTATTTAAAAATTCACATGCGTAATACTATCAGACTTTTATATGGCTAACAAAAGATAGAGAATATACCTCTAAGAATGTGTGTGATCTTTCATCTTCACAACGAAAACGTCTCTTAAAAATCATTTGGTATATCTTAAGACAATTCCTTTCTTCATCATATCTTTAACACTAATTGTAACTCCTTCTATCTTACTACAATCAAACTCTCTTCTTTGCGAATCTCTACGATAATTTCTAGTAACTTTTGTTCTTTGAAAATGGCACGAACAATGTATAAGGGCTAAAAGAAATCTTTGACATCCACTACTAGCTATGTTGAAACTCTTTGCAATAATTAAGAGTCTAAAACTCTTGTTTTTTAATCTTTTTGTTTGTTACCAATAATAGGATCACTAAATACCTCCAATGAACCTGTTTCTATCTCTTTTATTAAAAATCCAAAATTTTTAGAAGCATCCATTCGAGAGACTCCATTACATGCATCCTAGAAAAAGGTAAAATATTTTAACGTCGCCTGAAGAATCAACCTCTGATTCATCCACCGAACATAATGAATCAACAAAACGATGATATGTTTCTTAATTAGATGAATCAAACCTTTGTTGATCAGAAGAAGATATAGAAGGGAAAGAGAAAGAAGAAGAAATAGAAGAAGAAAAATCTTCAAATGAAGAAGAACATACTCTTATTAGAAGATTCTTTAGTAAGGGGAAGCTGATGAAGAAGGTACTATTCCATTCTCCTTCTCTAGTTTCAAGATCTTCATCACTTTCACTTTTACCTTCACTACCTACTCTCACTCTGTTTACTCTCATTCTGCCTACTTTTACTCCCAAAATCTTTGCACCACCACCATCGACTACTCCTCGACCTGGTTCCAAGAGTAAAAAATTATCTAAAGAACACTGGATCATTAATGATGATGTTTTAGATGAAGAACAAGTTTGTTTGGTTAGGTGCCCATAAATTAGAGGAAGTCTCTTAGCGTAAGCTGAGAAAGTGCCTGTAATTGAAAAACAAATAAATCCTGAGGAAGAACTAAGAAAAGAAGAAGCTTTGTTAAAAAGGAAAAGGGAAGAAATAAGAAAAGGGAAAAACCCATGTTCGAAGAAGTTGTAGAAGATCCTATCACTAGGGAAGAATCTCTATTTGAAATTCGTAAGGGCAAAGATTAAAGAAAATAAAAGTTTCTGCACAAAAGAAAGGAAAATCTTCAGCAACATTAAAAATGTTTCAATTGATGGAAGCAAAAGTGAGATACAAAATGAGGTACAAGAAAAGAAAGGTGATTGCTAGAAGAATTCTACCTCCAATGTTATTTGATTATATATATTCTTGTTTTTGCTTATTTTGTATATGTTGATTGGTACAATTTTTTGAACTTACATGAAACTATTTATGATGATCTATTAAGATCATTTTACACACATATGAGAAACGAAATCATTGATGGCAAGTTGGTGATTGTCTCCTGGGTTAGAGAATGTTAGATTATGTTGACTGAAGAAATTTTAAAGAATCTGTTGATATTACCCCAACTGGATAAATTGACTTTCCATGCTATAAGTGGAATGTTGTTGAATTGGATTTGGGTGAATTTGTTCAATTAATATGCGTTAATGCTGAAAACAACCTAAGATGGCAGACCCTGGTGGCTACAATTAGACCTTCTTTAGAGATGTCTTGCATCCCTATCTGCTACATCCATCTTTCTCAGTTCAGTTGAAAGATATAGTTTATTAGACACTTATGTTGTCTACTACTTGTTGAAAGGTAATCGAATGAACCTTCCCTCGATGATTATACATTTTATGTTAGATAAGGGGAATCATAAAAATACTACAGGGGGATTGCTTTATAAGATGTTGCTAACTAAGATATTTACCTATTATGACCTGTCTTTTGATGATCTTGAATGGTATGATCCTGGAAAATATCATTCATCTATTCCATTCCAATTTGGATATAAACTAAAAGACAATGTCTCGGTGGAAAAGAAATCAGAAAGAGTAGTAGATGTCTTAGATGGTCTTACCCGAACAAAACAGCCTCCTATCAATCCTCCAGAAGCCAATAATCTAGACATCCAACAACAACTGAGGGAAATTCAACTACATTAAGATCAAATACAGGATCAAATCAAGGACTTGTAACATCTTCTTCATGTTGTTATCGATTCACTTAAAGAATACTTTCATTAAAACACATACTTTTATTACATTTGTCTGCTAATGATTGTTTTTGGTGTTGTTATGAATATTTTTGTGGATTATACTTGTTCATGATCTTTTTGGTTTATATGTATCTGTGATATTCTTTTTTTATATGATCCTTCTTTTTGCTAATGACAAAGGGGGAGAGTACGAGATATATTTTTGTTTTGATATATTTTTACTAACTGATTGTCTGGTGATATATATTTTATTTGTGATTATATCTAAGTTATCTTTTAATAGGCTCCTTACTTAAGAAAGGCTCCTTCTAATCATGAATGTGAGAGGAAGGCTTCTTAATCATGGCTATAAGTAAGGACATATAAAGTTTATAGGTATCTTTTTTAATTATTTGAATTTTTTAAAATATATCTTTTATTGCTTGTCATCAT
Organism: Erythroxylum minutifolium; assembly: GCA_027123815.1. NCBI lineage: Eukaryota > Viridiplantae > Streptophyta > Magnoliopsida > Malpighiales > Erythroxylaceae > Erythroxylum > Erythroxylum minutifolium. Next base: position 26,119 of record JAOTJB010319702.1, on the reverse strand, counting down.
AAAAAAAGAGGAGATTGTTAGCTCTAGCCTTTTAAATTAATGATTTTGATGGTAACAATAATTAATATTTTTTAAGATTTTAAAATTCAAATTTATTGGAATATTTTTTCTCTAAAAGATAACAATATTTAAGAGATTTTCTTTTCAAATAAAAAAAGAATGTTTTCCTATTTTTACGTGACTAAGTCTAACAAATTCTTTTTTGAAAGTAAGAAATAGTTCTGTAATATCTATAATGGATAAGCTCTTATCGTACAAAGGATTAAGCTATTTAACCAGTTTGAACGTGGACTTTAAAGACCTAGTTAAAGGATTAATCACAAAACCAGATACGTGAAGATTCTGTCAAAGATAATGAGAAAGACATTATGACATAATTAAAACTAGTTAAGTCAATTAGTTGATGATCATTTTGAAGCAATGGCTAGCTAAAGGGAATCTCTATTTAAGGGAGAGCTTCTGCATTCAATTATGCAACAAATTTTAGAAGCACATCAGTAACATTAATTATTATTCTTGAAAAGTTATATCTTTCTAAGCTTTGGAAAGTGAAAACACTCTATTAAGAGAGAGAGAGAGAGATATTTATTTAAGCTTATATTAAGTAAACCTTACTTTCATCAGTTGAGAACTTGTCGAGGCTTGATAGATACTAGTAGTGTAGAAGGTTGAAGAACCTTGAAAAATATGTACTTGTAAGCTTAGAGAAGCTCGTTAAATCACTATTTAGAGATTTAATAGTGAACCACTTAAGTTGGACACTTGGGGACTAGATGTAGGCTTCGTTATAAGCCAAACCAATATAAGTTGACTGTGTCTTTCTTTCTTTTTCCTTAACTTTTAAGTTTCTACATTTTAGTCACTGTTGTTTTCAGTTTACATGAGGTTTCTTTTGTTTTAAAGTTTGACAGGCTCCTTTTGTTTTAAAAGTTTGACAAGCTCCTTTAATTTGTTTTAAAAGTTTGATAAGTTCCTTTCATTTTAAAACTTGACATGCTTCTTTTATATTTTAATAAGCCCTTATTTTTTACATGAATTATTAGTAACTAGTAAAAAATTTCAACTTACACATAATTCACCCCCGTCTTATGCATGTTTGCTTTATCACTTTCCAGCCACTGCTCGCCAACAGCCACTAGTAACTGCCCTCTGGTAGCCACTAGCCATCTACTGCAAAGTTTCCAACCATTGTAGTGGAGTCTTCGCACTATTGTAGCTGCTAGTCTCGCCTGCGACTCCATGTCTTATAGCTACTAACATTGTCAATCTTTGGCTCGTCACCTTCAACTCGCCAGCATTACGTGTGATCACACTTAACCATTAACGTCTAGTACTTCCTTGCACCACTGTGGTTGCTTCTAGACCTTTACAGCCACTGGAGAAAACTCCCACTCTGCTACAACTACTCCTCCAGTGCAAACCACTCATATAACCTTATTCACTTAAGCATGGTCCCAACTATAATAAGAAATCTCAACAAGTAATATAGATTTTTCAATAAGTGACTTGAGAAGAGCCTGAATTATCACTCAAATCCATTAGAGAGAATCACGCCTTTATCAATATTCCTCTAAAATATAATTGGTTCAATGCTCAATGCTTATGGGTTTCTAGAGCCTAGACATTATGTTAATGGCTAGTGTTGATGGTATGCAATGGCTAGTGTTTTAGGTTTTAAAAGTTTCACCACTTATTATAATTTCCATAATTCTTAATTTGGATTTCTAATTTAGTTGTTTAGGGTTTACGTGGTATTAATTTGAAACCCTTTTCAGATTTAAGGTGCAAAATTTTTTCTATTCAACTCCAAAATTATAATTAATAACAATCACATTTTTAATCAGTTTATAGAATTAAAGTTTGCTTTGATACTGCTATTTAAAAATCAAGACTGGATCAGATCATAACTATAGTGGAATAATTACAAAATATTTTTCGTATTTTGATTTTCTAAAAACAAATATCACTTAAATTCTATAAAATGATTAACAATTAAATCATAATAAAGCATGAATTTTAATTTGTACCTTATTCCAAAGTTTGATCATATTTTTATCGTACCCTTTGAACATTTTTTGGAATCGATCATTCTCAACCACCGTAGTCGCACAAGTATTTGACTTCTAATGGTATCCACATAATAAGTTTAAAAAACTCTGTAACTCTACAAAGAGGGTTAAGCAAGAAGTGCTAGCTCCATTAGAGCTGAAGCCTATTTATAATAAAATTTGGAAATTTTTGTAATTTAATTGAAATTAAATTCTAATTTTAATTAGAATTACAAACAATTCTAATTAAATATCAATTATGCCCAAATAAGATCAAATATTTCACATTGATCCTTATTTATTAAATATCTCATACTTAATCATAAAGTTTCTCAAACTTTACAATCAAGTCCAACTTAGTTAAAAAGAATTTCTCTTTCAACCCATTCCTTATGTGAGACTCATTAGGTTCTCAAATATATTGGCAATGATTTTAATTCTATAATTAGAATTAGATAAATTAAAACTCCTTTTAATTTATCTTTAATTCTTTAATTAAACAATTTATATTCATAGATCAAGATTGGTATCTAGTAACAAATCTTGACCACCCAAATATTCAAGAATGTTAAAGTGATTTTGACAAACCTTTTCGTGCATTATTTTTTCATAGAATTTAATCCTTTCATTATAAAATGTTTTAATTAGAGATAGAGTATGAAATTAATGTCTACTTTAATTCGTATCTAATCATATTCGTTATCTGTCATTAGCTATCGATTCAATTAATGACATTTGTAAACTATTTACAAAACCTCATTCTACCTTGGCCAGGGATTTCCCAAATTAATACTAATCAAGAACAATATTAATCTAGAACAATGGAACATTCTTCCCAATTACTTTAGGGTGATAAATCCTTTCTTAATCATTCAACTACCTCTGTATAGTTCATATTACATCCAATGACTATCGACTAAATGACCCATAATTAAATTTGTCATAAGTAGGATCAAAACATAACAATCCCTATATAAGATGACCTTGGAGACTTTAATTCAAATGATCACTTATACAATCATTATAATCAGAATTTTCATAGACGTACAAGTAATGTTGCAAATAGATTTCTCATATCGGGTATGTTTAGTGAACTTGTTCTCTAACAAGCACCCACACCTTTGTTTAAGTATCTCTATACTTTAGTTTATGAGATCGACTACTTATTTTATAAGGAAAATCATAATGTGTGCTAGTCTTTTATGTTCTATTAATGTCCAGTTTTAATAAAAAATAATTAAAGACAATTTATGGATAATACATAAATGCAATATGAATCTCATCATTATAATCTCATTATAAGTTCATTTGCAATGGATAGTTATCTTATGAACTTTATCATATGCATCTAAACATGTAAAAGATAAAGAATGATTTTAAATTATTTTGTCACTAAACTACAACCAAGCAATTAACCATAGGGCATAAACCAATAAAAAGTTACGACCACAGCTCCAGTGTTTCAATTATCAAAATTTTCAAAGGCTTTAACATCACTCGTGATACTTTGGGGGTTATGGTAGGAGATATCTAATCACAAAGGGATCATTCAGTAGTATTCTTTAGCAATAAGCTTTCAACTCATCTGTAGGCAGCATTTACATACACAAGGGATATGTTTGCTATTATAGTGTTAGTGAAAAAGTGGTTGATAGTTATGAATTGCATCAACTTCTAGGGTTTAATTTGTTATTTATTAAGTGTTAACTTGAGTGTTTAGTATGTATTTAGGTTAGAATTGTGTTAATTTATGTGTTTAAGTGTTTTTATGGGTAGTGTAAGTCTTTATGCTTAAATGTTATGTTTTGGAGGTATCTTGATGTGTTTGTTAGTGTTTTAAGGTCAACAGTGAAGAACGGAGAAGTTTCGGAGACTTTTGGGCCAAAATCACGTCCCATGATCATGGCACAATAGGCCACGATCATGACAGAAAGATGTGAGCCAGTATACCCTAGGCCACGATCGTGGCATTTAGGCCACAATCGTGACAGAGAGGTCTAATCTTGGCCACGATCGTGGCACTTGAGCCACAATCATAACAGAGAGGGGTAGACGCTAGCCACTATCATGCATCGGGCAAACACAAAAATAGGTGAAAATGTCAAGTTTTGAGGAAGCTTTTGGACCATTTTGACCTCGAATAGACCCTAGAGCTGCAAGGTATAAAAAGAACATGAAGAATACAGAGGAAGAACTTTTTTTGCATCAGCTAAATTTTCTAACTCTAAAGAGCTTATCAAGAGATTTAAGGAAGGAGATGAAGGAAAAGAGACACGGAGAAGAAGCTTAACACGAAGTACTTCCCAGAACAGGAGGTTTTTTGCCATCATTGCCTCCATCATCATCCATTCCAAGCTATTTCTGGTTTATTTCATTCTTACAATTGTATAGAATTTGAGATAGCCATAGATGATAGATTGTTGAATGTTAAGGATATTGTCTAAACTCACCTTCAGGATTTGTCTTTGATATTAATGAAATTTGATTTATTGTGATTTTATTGATCTATTCGTGATTCAATTTTTGTTTTTAATAATTCGGTAACAAATTGAGAGGGTGAACTTAGTGAATATCATCAAATTAGACTAACAAGAGTTAGGTAGTTTGATAGGTAATGAATTGAATCAAACCGTTAAATTTATGTAACAAGAGATCGAGCATAGGTTTTAGTACGTTAGTAGACAATTTTAGAACTAAATTAGGTTTTGGGTAAATTATGAATTGAGAGATTGCAATTCTGTAATCTAATTAGGGATTATTAATTAGGGTTAAAGGGTTAAAGATTATAATTCAAGAGACAGTAATCCACCTTAGGACCATCTAGACCCAGTAATTCGATAATTTCATAATCAATTAGATTTTCATTCAAGTCGGATTAAAACCTCTTTTCTCTCAATTGATAGTTCTTAGGTTGATTTTTGACTAGGTTGTGCAAATTGCTATCTTGTTTATAATTTTTGAATTTCATTCTTAAGAGCGATTATTGATTGATTAATTTTTTGCCTAGTTGTTTATTTCAATTATTTGTGAATTTGTGATAAGCCTTAGATTTTAGGATTAAATAACCCCTTGTCGTGGGATCGATACCTTAGGTACTATGCGAACGACCCATGCACTTACGATATTATCAGGATTATAAGTATTAAAACTTAGCATACATAAACCATCTCCCACTTTAGATGATGTTAGCATCGATGAGGTGTTGGAAGGTGACATGGTCTCATAATAGAACAATTAGAAGCTAAAGTTAATGCTCTTATTAAAAAAATTGTAGTAACATTATAGTAAACTAATTGCAAAGAGTTTAATTGGTTAATATGTTATATTATCTTAGATGTGGAGGGTTGATTACAATTAAGATCACTCAAGGACGTGCCACGATGGATGGAAGTAGTCAGAAAAATGTGGAAGGCCTTGTGAGAGGTGATAGTTCAAAAAGAAATAAGTAACTTTTTAGGTTAGTGTATTTGTTTAATTTTTGATTTATACTTGAATGGTTATTAGGGATTCTGTTTAATGGAGGGAAGATAAGAAGACTTAAGGTATAAAGAGGTGTTAATAGTAGAGATTAATTATGAACAACCAGTCCTAAAGCTTAAGGAGATGTTAATTATGAACCTCAAAAAAATAGAAGACATCTCAAGATGTGAAGAGATGTTAATGAGGGAGGAAGCTAAAGATGAGGATTTATCAAGGTATGTGGAGGCAATGATGATGAAGACATTAAGTGAAGATCTAGTCTCGAGGAGTAAGAAAATTCCACTGATAGAGCTAAAAAATGAATATGTCCTAGGACATGTGAGATGTTAACGACGAAAAATGGTAAGAATGAGGTTGTGAACTTGCAATAGGAGATAAAAATTAAAAAGAAGAAGAAGAAGAAGAAGAAGAAGAAAAAAAGAAAAGTGAAAGTTCAAGAAAATTATATATATTAAAGAACCTATTGTTTTATTTTACCTATTTGGAATATATTTTCAACGAAGTTTGACATTTTAGTTAAGATGCATACAAGGAATGATTTAAAGGCAAGTGGTGGTGTTGCTACATGTAAAGAGTTAGTTCCATCTGGAAAATATTCCACATCTTATAAGAGAACTATAACTTTTTAATCTATGTACATTAAGTTCCTCCAGAAAAAGGTCGTTAAAAAATGAGGTAATATAACAATTATGTTACGATCAAAATAATGTTGATGTATGTAGTTTATGAATATCATTTAGCATTTATACTTTGTTTGTTGAAATGTTCCTTTAGGTTTACAAATAATTATGTCGTTAAAAATGTTAGGTTTTGAACTGACATTAAGTGACTTTCTTTCACATTTTGGGCCTAGGAAATGCATTAGTATCGTAGTGGATAAATTTGAGTTTAGTTTATAATATTCGATTCTTTATATATATATATATATCTTATGGCAAAATTTGTAAATCGGTTTTCATCAATTTTATTATTGATAATGCAGTTTTTAGAGTTCCTCTAGACATTTACATAATGGACTCAATATTTTTAATGAGTAATCATGCCTTGTTTTTTTTGGTTATGAACAAAATAATAATAAAAGTTGGGTTAGAATTAATTTTGGCATTATAATGTTATTAGGTGGACATAAACCAAGTATTAAAGAAAAATGCGAAAAATCTTTATTGCTTTCATACATATTGTTTCCAAGTATGCAAGAAATATTGGCAAGGAATTAGAAATTAATATTGATGCATTCACAACCAACTTGATAAATATATTTTACATTTTTATGTTAGTAATAAAGCATGAATTAATAGTTTAAAGAATATATTGGTGTTGAATATTTTATGCTCGTAGTTTTTTTTATCTATTTTAGAACAAGCATTGATGGTGTTTTTTTAATGAAAGCAATGGAGATTATGATATCTGAAATTCAATCATAGGTAGGATGGCATTAAGAAGAACTTATGTGAAGCATTGATAGGTTGTATTATGTTGTTTATACTATATATGGAAATATGAATACCATTACATTATGCTTAATGTGTCAAAATATTGGTTTAGGATTATAGGTATGTCTCTTATGGCAAGTATTGGTGTCCATTAATCTAAAATGTGATGATAAAGTTATATGGTTCACATATTCTATCTCTTATGAAAAAATTCCCAAGGTAATAAAACAAGTAAGATAAACATTATATTTATTTTTTTAATGCATATCTACTTTGGTCAATTATAAATTATTATTGGATTGAATTATAACAATTAGTTGTATTTTGAGTATATATATCTATTGATAAAAAAGCAAAAATTATGGGATTTACCTATTATGTGCCTTCAAATTTTGGCATAGGAACTACCATTCTAGATCATCAATTATGGTTTTTTATATTTATATGCAATTTGCACTGTATATCATTTATTGTAGTAGGTTCATATTTTATATTGTTATTGATGCATATTAATTGTAGTAGAAGAAACAAACTAAGATTTATAAGCACCTAAATAATTGAGTGACGCCATGTGATTTTAACTCTTTGCTCCATCTATGCATACCTCCTATAACTAAACTTTGAATAAAAACATATGCCTAAACACAAGAAGTCATCAATATAGGCCAAAGCATAGTAAACAATGGACTTACAAATCTTTGGGCCAAAGTATTTTTACTCTACACGTTGAGAGTTTCATCAATAGGATTTGTATGCATTGTTCTATGAGCATTCATACCAGAAGCATGAATATATAGGCTAGAGATAACCCTTTGTTGGTCATTTACACGTCTAACTAGGGGAGGAAAATGTTCCTCATAAGGATTAACCATCATGCATAGGATGGTTAGAGTAGGAACAACTGGAATAAAAGGAATAACTGGCTGAGGATGTTTGGAGATTGACTTTGGATAGATCAAATATTCCTTATCAACATATTTGAGCATTTCACGAATACTTCTGGTTCTTGGTCTTGGATTCTCAATCCAAGGTTTAGAATAAGTGGGATCATCTAGCCTAATATTAATCAAGGCGATGGTGAGGATGACACTTCCATTATTGAGAGTTGTGAATATGGTACCAATTGGTGCATTTTACACTTCCATTATTGAGAGTCGTCAATATGGTACCAATTGGTGCATTTTTGTACATTGTATAGGTAATGTCTAGAAGAGATATCCTAGTTGTAGTAGGTATTCCCTTTATTTGATAGAGGGTAAAAACAAGACGAATAGCTCCAACATGAAGATGTGTATGGTTCTGCTCTCTCCAAAAAAAAAAGAGCTCCTTTAGGATCTCGACTTTTCTACTGAAGTTGCTTGCAAACTACATTATTCTAAATGAAAACTCTGGATGATTTCTTTTATTTTGGGACAGTGTATGGAGAGGATGGTTCTTATGCTTCTTGTCCAAGGACGATCAAGGCGAATGGTGAATTGTATCATGAAATCCATTCAGTGAGGATAACATTCCAATGTTGTAGAATGCGCTAGCCTTTTTCAGGAATCTTCAAAGCTGGTGGATGTTGATAGGCTTGCTAGGCATGGATTACTCTTATATATATTATATATTAATGGTAATTATGTTAGTGAAAAAAAATTTCACTTATAAGATAGATATACTTATATTTCATTTTACATGACTTTAGCTTACATCAATTAAGTTGTTCCATATATAGTTTATTACTGATTCCTATTATGAATTGTGAACTTAAACAAAACGTATCCATATCAGATTTAAAAAAAAGTTAAAGAGAAGTCACAAAAGCTAATGGGAACATATTATCCCATTAAAAATAATAATATAACGATAAGTTTGTATAATCGAGACAAAAGGTTTAAAATCTAAACCCCTTAAGTGATCTTGTTAGGCTTTCCTAACACAAAGTTATAAATTTGTAAATTTTATCCAAGTAATAAATTAAGTCAATAGTGTCTAAAAACAATGGTCTCTTTTCCATACATTTCATAATTGGTGGGGAGGGGGGGGGGAATAGAATCAATATAAGCATAATATATTAGATATAAGAGTCAATGTTTAGCAACATGACTAGGTAATGAGGTACATCCGTGTGTGTCTTTAATAAACTTGATACTGGCTTCAAATTTATAAGGATGCATCATAAAATCCTAGGAAAATGCTTATCATTTTTGCTAACTCTTAGTTCATCCTATTGTTTGAGAAGAATATTTGTAATAAATGCAATGATTGCCTATATAACTGCCTAGTAGATTGTCCCAATCCCACCTAAGAAGAAAATGTAATAACATAAAGACGTTGTGTTAGAATAGGAATAGGTCTCATAAACTCTTAATATATTTATGCCCTTTTGAGTACCAAATCTAAAAAGTAAAGCATATGTTTGTTTTTGGAAATTAAATGTAAAATTCATTAAAAGCTATAAAAGATATAAAAAAGGGACATTATAGGACTATGTCTAGCTAATATAGTAAAGAAAACAATATCTTTTCTATAATCTTTGAGAAGAAACTAAAGAATTAAAGATTCAATTTTCTTCTAAAATGGGTGCTCAAATTTCTAGCAGCTTGATGAGTTACTAAGGTTTCTATAATCTAACAATGCATCTTGTGTATTAAAGCATGCTTGTCAGTTTTGGTCTTGTTGTAAAATCTTTGGTTTCTTTCCATCCAAATTGTATATACTAAACAAATAAGGCTAAGGCTAAGACATGTTCAATGTTTTCCCAAGGTATGAAACTTGTTTATAGCCCATACAAATATGCTGTCCCAATCTATCTCACATCAATAAAGACTCAATGTATATTGAATTCTATCCTAAATGGAAGTTGTATAATTGCATTTTAAGTAGAGATGAACAATGTTTCCTACCTTAAGTGCATAGCTCACATAAGATATCAATGTATTCAATAATCCTATCTTTTTATTTCAATCTACTCCTAGCTATTAACCAAGTGATGAGGTAGGCTTTAGGCCTTAAAGATCCTTTCCAAATAATGTTAAGGAACGTAAGGAATGGTAGGCTTGAAAGCTTTGAGGCATGAAGAGTTAGAGAAGTCACCTTTTTTTTTATAGACCATATAAGTTTATTATCTAATAAGAGCCTTTCAGGTCACTTGTCTGGAAAGTGCCATGAATTGTGATCAATGACACTACTAACTAACACATGTGATGAAATTCTAGTAGTAAGTGAAGAAATATCATCTTTTATCCAAAGGGGGATTAAATAAGTCCAATTATCAAACTAGAGCCATGTATCCTCACCATTCCCCACCTAAATTTTGATAAAAGGACATACGATTTGTCTTTTTATAAAAATTTAAATGAAAGGTCAAGATTGCTCTTTCCTTTCTGTAATTTTCCATATATTAGAGTCCTTAAGGTATAACTCATTTATCCATTTGCTCCAAAGTGATTCTTTATCCTTAAACAACCTTTAAGTCCTTTTAGCCACTTGCATTGTTTGAAAAGTTTAGATTAAAGTAAGACCAAGCATCTTTTCCTTCTTTCTCTAACATAGTTGTTCCCATTTGATTTTAGATCTTTTGGAGCTATCACTCTTTCCTAAATAGAGAAAATTTCTAATGCATTTCTCAATCTCCTTATTGATTCTTTTTGGCAAGAGTATATGTGAGCTCCAATATGTGTGAAGATTGTTCAGTATAGAGATAATGAGTTGAACTCTCCCAACTTGTGAAATTGCATTATTCTACCAAGAACTAATTGTTTTCTTGCACTTCTCCAAGATCCTCAAGCAATCCAAGTATTTCATATTTTTAGTAGAAATGGAAACCTTTGAATATTGAAATGATAGATATGCACATTCAAACCAAAAATTTTTTGAAAGCTACCAGTGCTAGAAATATTTGAGGAGAAATAAATTATGTTCTTGGATAAGTTGATAATTAAGCTAGATGACCTACAAAAGGTCATAAAAGATTGATGCATAGTTGAGATGGAAGTCTGATTTGCTCCACAGAACAGTAATAGATCATCTGCAACGCTTAATTGAGAATGGGAGATCTCCTTACATTTGTGATGGAAGTTGAAATCAATACTCCTAAAAGTATTAAAGCTTATGATCCTATTAAGAATTTCCATAGATATTACAAAAAGGTAAGGAGACATTAGATCTTCTTACCTTATTCCATTAAAACCTCTGAATTACTTAGTAGTTGCACCATTGATGAAGAATATATGATGAAGTAGAAATATGGGAATGAATCCAATTAATAAAGAAGTCAGGGAAACCAAGCCATTCTATGTATATAAGATGAATTTCCATTGAAGTATTTCAAAAGCTTTGGAAAAGTCTATTTTAGTGCAATAACTTTTAATGGATCTACCAGAATTGTATTCCCTCATCAGCTCTTGTACTAAGAGTATATTATCAGAGATTGATCTACCAAGAAAAATGGCTCCTTGAGTATCATGTATAATTTGGTTCAAGGTCTCCTTTAATATATTAACAAGAAGCTTTGAAATCACCTTATACATAGTATTGCAATATGAAATTGGACGAAAATCATTGAGGTAGTTTATGTTTAGCAAATCATGAAAATATGAGTAGCATTAATTTCCCTCAAAATTCTTCCAGATTTTTGAATTTCAAAGATAGTTTCCATAAGTAGGTTACTTGTAATTTGCAAGTTGCTCTAGAAGAAATGGGCATTAAACCTTATGAACTTAGAGCCCTCATAGGATTGAAATTGAAAAATGTTGATATGATATCCTGACGTGTAATTGGTTGTTATAGCTTTAACAAAGCATAATGGGATAAAGAGATAAGAGGGGCGATTAGCTCCACAAGTTCTTGCAAGTTATTTAAACCAGATGGATTTTTAGCTCTAAGCAGATTCTTAAAATAATTGAAGATCATATCCTTCAAAGAGGATTTGTCAGTCACCATTTGGTTATTAGCATCCAGAAGACTATTGATCTTATTAGTATTTCTCCTTGCTAAGATGTAATTATGGAAGAATTTGGTATTAAAGTCACCCTCTTTCAACTAGGTGATTTTAGCTTTCTATATAAACGAAGAATGGTGATCCTGTAGAGTCTTGTTGTATTTCTCCAGTTGTTAGCTTCAGTAGTTCTAAAAATAATGATACCAGGATTATGGTAGCATGCATCCTAAGTTTTCCTGAATTCCTTCTTAGATTTCTGAAGCTTGACAAATATTGTAGATTGATCAACTTTATGAAAAACCCTTAGCTTCTTTACGAGGATTTAAAGTTTTCTCATAAATTAGTAGGCTTTGTAATCTATGATTTTAGTGCTCCAAAATTTATTCACCAGTTCCATGAACCTTTCATTATTGATAAGAAAGTTAAAGAACTTGAATTGAGCCTTGAAAAGGGTTGGAGAGATGAAATTTCTAACTTCCATACTGGAGTGATCAGAATACAAAGGAGATCCAAAATGAGCGTAAGTATCACAGAAGTGACTCAACCAAAGTTGGTTAACTAGTACTCTGTCCAGTTTCTTCCTAATAGGACAATTTCCCTTCTGTTTGTTGCTTTAAGAGAAACACGAGATGTTTTTATGGAAAATAAGAACAAAAATACATAAGAGTGTTCTAATAAAAATTCAGAAAACAATATCATGTTTTTTAATGCTAACTAAGGTATACAATGAATATTTTAGAAAACTACGTATTGAAATTCAGATTTTGATAAAAAATGAACTTCTCAATGGTGGAATACGAAAATTATTACTTTTAGTAGTAACACATTTGAATATTACTTAAATTTGATGAAAGGAGGGGTTATTATAGTCTAGTGTTAAATCTTTGATAAGTTTTTCATTAAATCCAATTTTTAAGGACATAAGGAGCATAAAGTTGCTTATATTGTTAATTTTAGGTGTCTTCAAATTAGATAACTCTCTTTTTAGGTTTTAAATTTTAGGTTCTCACGTCGATTGCCTTTGAAATACCATAATTGATTACAAAATCTAACATATATTAATGCACATCTTACCAAGACTTACTACACCCATTACCATAATAAAATAGAAAAATACCTTCCTAAATTAAAAATTATCTGACTCCTAAAACTTTAATATAAAAATAATATGTCTAAAAGCAAATTATACTAATGCTTGATAAATCAAATATTACAATTATATAAAAAATAAAACTCTAATTTTAAAATTACCATCTATCATTTCAGTTAACCAATATGATTTCCCATGTATTATACCACATGATTGCATTTTATGATACATCCAATGATTAAAAAATTGAACCAGTTTGGCTGTTCAATCACAAAAACCTTAAACTGGCCAATTTTCTGGTTCGATTTTGAACTTTTCGTTTCAATTTACTTTAACAACTCGTGTTTTTAAAAACTAATAGGGTTATTAATTAATAATCTAGTTTTGTAAACTAATCAACTTTTATAAACTAAAATAAACCAATTAATTTTCACTTATTAGTTTCCTCCTTCAATTAAACTTCAACTTTTTTGATAAGTAAGGGTAGTCTCCTTCTTTAATCCTATTTCAAATTCTTCAATTTTTTCAATGTTTATTATATTAATTTTATAATGGTCTAATACTATTTGAACTTTTAAACTTTAAACCTCTTATCTTACAAGTTTAATTTTTGTTTTATTTTTTAAAACATAGGATATGCCTATTTATATGATCATGTCTTACCTTAAATTTAAATCCCAACATTTAATGCATAAGAATATGTTTAACAGAGGATAGGAATTTTTGAAATTGGGTTTAGTGTCAAATCATTTGGATTGTTGGTGAAGAATTTGTGTAAAAATGAATGACAAACCACCCTTTAACAATACTTATGGCATTAGGAAAAGAAGGCAAGGTTCACCTAGTAAAGGTTTACTACTAGTACAAAATCTATAGGAATATGGGCTTTAAACCTAATAGGCATCTCTAATTGTATAGGATGTAAAACTAGTTGCATGGTTGAGAATTTAGGGTTCCCCAAATTTTTTTGAGATTTTTAAATATGCTTATACTGTATTGACACCCAAAAATTTGACAACATTTCAGTTCAATAAATATGTTGGGTGGGATAAGCCGGATGCTATTTGGTTTCATATGGTTAGTGTAACTTTTTTAATGTCAATAAAGCAATTTGGTGTGAAATTTGTGTTTTACTTTTAGGACTAATTGGAAACATTTACATATTGATGTTTTGTAATTGAATTCCTTAGAGACATACATATAAATCTTGTATGAAAGTTGTGATTACAATCTTAAAAAGACTAAGAGTTCATAAATTAAATAACCATTTTTGCATTTTTTGGATCTTGTAGTTGCCTACACCAATTTTGGGAGGAAGGAGAGCAGGAAGCTGTCACTCTATGTTATTTTTTCCATATTGTTGAGTGTCACCCTTGCAATTTGGTGTTTCTTTTTACAACTTATTTAGGTATGATAGTTTGAAAAAAGCGCACAATATATAGAGATTCCTATATCATACGCCTAACAAAGAACTTAAAGGTGCTTGATAGGCTTCCTTAGATCAACATTGCATGTACAATGTCCAATGTCCAATGTTGACATTGAAGCTATGTAAGGGGAGAATATGTTTTAACTAGTGCCAACGATATTGAGGTCGATGATGATGAGTAAAGGATGGAAGATAAGGTCAATATGATAATTAACTAGGAAACATAACACTATGAGGAAGAATCATGAGCAAATAAGAATGATTGTCTTCTTCCTTAACTAAAAATTTTGGATGACATATAGAAGGATCATAAGAGGATCCTCCAAGAGTTAGAATAGCATGGTTAACACTAAAAATGAGTTAAGAACTTTATAAGTATTAAGATGAGTAGTTAAACTAGATGGAAGAGGCTATAACAATAACAACAATAACGTCCTAGCAGGAATCTTGCTAAGATCCAAGGTTTGAGAAGGTCCAAAAATAGGTAGCCTTATCTTTAACTAGTAGAGAGACAATTTTTGATAGACTATTAGAAAGGAAAAGTTTTTTGAAAATGGTTAAAACAAAGGAATAGACAAATACATAAACAAATAATCACATAAATGAAAATAAAAATCAAAAATCAAAAATTAAAAAGAAAAGAAAATAAAAATAAAAATAAAGATAAAGATAAAAGTAAGTAAATAAATAAACATAAAAGCAAGAAAACAAATAAGTAAATAAAAGAAATAATCAACTGTAAAAAGTATGAAATAAATAAATAAAATAAAATAAAATAACTAAAGGAGTAAGTGCTATAAATAAAATTATTTAGGCTAATTAAAAGACACTAAAATTGAAAGAAAAGATTTAAAAGACCTTTGAAAATAGAAGGACCTCTCTATATAGGTCCTCTACTCGTATCCTAGCTTGCCAAAGTTTCCTATTAAGGGCTAAGTCCTCTATAAGCTATAGTAGGTTATATGATTCTTGATCTCCTCGCTCATATTTTGTCCATATTGGATATCAGCCCTAACTATGACCTTTCTAGTCTCCATATGAAAATGAACAAGAATAAATGACTAATCTTGAAGGCACCTGTCTGAAATGATTATGTTGGATTTTTATGTTCTCTTTTATTATTGTTTCTTTTTTATTGTAATTATGCATAGGAACATCATTAAATGACTAACGAAATTTTATTTTCATGCTATATTTCACATATTTTATATTGATGAAAATTATAAAACTATTGCAAAATTTTCATTTGCATTATTAGAATGTTGAATTACATGGGTATTACAATGTTGCATTAACCTTATTACATTTAAATGGTACTAGGAAACTTAAAATAAAAAAAGTTAATTATCATGAAAACATTTATATATATGGAAAGCAATAGTTTCCTTGAATCAGACATAAAGTTAAATATGGAAAAACTTAGGACGACCTTAAATTTTTATCTAAAGATACATTGAATGGGGATATCATATGGAAATTTTACATTAGTCACTTAAAAACCTTATGATAAAAATTCTAACAAACATTTGTTTTTATAATAGGTAGTTGACCATAAGGATTGTGTGAAACAAAATAAAGAATATTGGGAGCCTAAACTAATCAATCTAAATATATTTGAAGATAACCAGTTGATCTTGTTTAAAACCACAAGTAAAAGAACAAAGAAACAATATAAGAATAGAGGCATAATTAAAACTTACCAAATTAAGAAAAATTAATAACCACAATAGAACACATCTCACGTAATCTCTTAGTAGTGGTACGAGTGCAAAAATACTCCATTACCCGAAAAGAGAGGTTAAGAGACAAAATAAAACTTAAAACCCAGATGAATTCCCAAAAAGATGTTATTTTGGGTGGCCTAATTAGTTTGTACAACTCAAACCTGATTGAGTCTTAACCTTGGATTGAGTCGTGTCCTAGAGGTTAAGTCACATCAAACTGATAATGGACCAATCCTGAAAAAGGATACTTCTAACTTTGTAATTAAACTTACCTAATAAATAATAATTTTCTTTTTAATTGTCCAAAAACAAAAGTAGTATGTTAAAACTTTTCTTATACCCATGGATATATACTTAAGGTTAATGAATGTTGTATGTAAAAGGATTATTGCATAAACCATTACATTTTTGTATAAAAATTTAAAAAGATAAAAGATAGACCATATAGAGGATAAGATCATCATTATTGCACTAATTTGTTTTTGATGACCATATACTAACATTATATTCTTGCAAAAATTAAGGAAATCATCACCAAAAGCCTTTTAAAATTGAAAAACAAAATAAACAAGCCATTGAAATAATTTCTCATAGTTTTAAAATTTTGGAAATTAAAAATTTGGAAGTCCCTTTAAAACCATATGTGGATGTTTGTTGATTTTTTTCCAAGACAACTATGTTGTCCTTTTAGCTAGAAGAATATGCTATAATATCACTCAAAAGGTCATTAACACCAAGTGTGAGTAGCTTCTTTTTAACTAATAAGGTAAATTGAACCCTTGGTAACTATAGTTTTAAGTTAATTCCAGCATCTATCTCATGGCAAGAATCTCTCCTAGTAACTGTTCTTCTCTTTTTCCTTTTCTTTACTATTTCAAATTATCTAACATCAAAGTTGCTTATTTTTTTTCTTTGATTCTTCCTTCCAGTTAGTGTTTGTGATTTTACCAAACTGTCTTTTGTTAATTTTCTTCTCTTCTTCCTCTTCTTTATTATTTGTAACTATCCCAAGTTGACAATTCTAATTTTCCTGCTTCATTTTTACATCTTTGAATGTGTATCAAATTGTTAACATGCATTTTAAAGTCAAGAATATTGCCCTTCATTTAAAATAATCCTCTGCCTTGGATTATTGCTTTCAACATCTATATGGGCATTATTGACTCTCACCTTCTCTTTTGTGTTTGTAGTTGTCTTGAATCAACATTGATTATTGTCTTTGAAAATCCATCTTTGAAGCATTACCGGCACAAGAATTCCCTATTTAATAATGCTCAGAGATGAGGTTTTGTCAATATACAAAATTATGCATTTATAATTTCAAAAAACATAATTATTAAGTTAAACATACTATTCATGATTAAGAAAAGGAAAAGGATATACTGCTTGAGAAATACAATTTCCACAAGAAAAAAAGTGCATGTAGCATCCCATCTCTCAAATTGTTGAGAGATTTAAAATGTTAGACTAATGAGTCACACGAGTGGTATCATATAGAACAAAATTGTTATAATTATGACGTACTTTTATGATTGTATTCAAATTCATAATATTAACTTACACACATAAATTGTGAATTAGATAAATTGCACTCAATTGATATATTCTGGGGTATAAATCTAAAATGAACGAGATAAATGACTGAGTGTAATGAATGTGTATTTCCAAAGTCTTGTACTTTGGTTTACCAATGACAAGAATTTATGGATTATAATTAGTAATTTGGAATTAATTGGTACGATTGAGAGACTGATGAATTAATGTATATTTTTATGCTAAAAAATGCCAAGTGATAAGACAATTGACAAATAGCAGTAGAAATAATTGACACACGGTAATAGAAATAAGTGACAAGTGGCATTAGGATATATTAAGAAGTACATAGAAAAGTGGGTGACAATTGGTTTAGAAATTAGGGGACAAATGGACTGATCATTAAGAGACATGTATTAGCATAATTAAATATACAAGTAGCTTAGTTTTTAAGTGGCAAGTGTCATGATATGTGTCATGACACTTACTAAGCCTTAACCCATGACATTTATACATTGAAAGACAACCATCTTTGTCTTTCACTTTTATTTGGTTACATGCTCATCTTCTTCATTTCTTCTCTCCATCTCACGACTATCTCACTCTCACCCCCACACTCACAACCTTGGGATTTGTTACCATTCAATATTAGCCACCCAAGACCTTTGTTATCTTCCTCATCTTATTACTAAAACCCAGCTATTCTTCTTGAAATGGTGATGATGGTGTAAATGGAGAAACCTAGGTTATTTGATATTTTGAAGAAGCTTGGAGTTAAACAAGTAAGTATAGTATTGATCTTTATGGTTTGTTTAAACAAAATCTTATATGATGATAGTTAGAGATGGATTGATCATGATAATGGTGGTTGAAAAGTGTTGTCACGTGGATGAAGAAATGTATGTGTTCATGTTCTGTTTTTGTATAAATGATTAATATTAGTTTATGAGTTGATTTATAGATGTTTTTGTGATGGAATTGAAGTGATTTTGAAGAGGAAATGAAGTAAAAATGATGGACCATACATAAGATGTCTTGGACATAATAAGTAAAAGTTGAAAAATATGGAAAGTGAAGGAAAAAGGGTGGTCCATGATCATGGCACTCATCCCACAACTGTGGACAAATGCATTAGCTTCTGTCACGATCGTAGGTAGGCACCCTACAATTGTCGGCTAGGTTTTGACATGGTAGTTTCAGTTTTGTGAAATTGTTGAATCAACTAACGATAAGGTACTTTCCTATGATGCATTTAGGTTAGAATGAGGCTTGAAATGAACTAGTTTGATGCTTGATTAGTTGATAAAGAGCTTGATATATTTAGGTTGATAATTGATGTAATAATATAAGAATGAATTGATGATATCATGTATCCAAATATGGAAATTTTATAAGTATTATATGAATAAAGGTGTTCTATGAGTCAAGCAAGATGTTCTCACTAGGATTGATTCATGTATATTTAAATTTTAGATATTGAAATGCTATTAATATGATTGATAATTTCAGCCCCAAAAAAATAGTCCGAGGAGTTTGATAATTGAGAATGCATTAGAAATGTTTCTGATTGTATGTGAATTTAAAAGAAATATGTGTTCTCAATGGAAATGTTGAATGTTGGATTTATGTGTGATGAATATGAATATGACTATGATTGAAATGAATGAAACATGTTGAAAGTGAAATATGTGATATAATGCATCTCATTACATTGAAATGCCTGATTAGATAAAGGAAGTTACGACCGGAGTGGCTAGTGAAAAAGAGCTTAAAGCTTAAAAAATGTGTATAAAGAGCCACAAGCTCACTAGTAAAATGAGCTCGGTATTCATAATAGATAGGGGACAGTTATCATTGAGCCTAGTATCTATAACAGATATGGGATAGTTAAAAGGCACTCAGTCACAACAATTAACAATGAAAATGAACTCTCATGAGCAATTGCATATACAAATGGATATGTGTTATATGATTGATTGAAATGATTTGAATGGACTATCTTAAAATAGAAATGTAAGATAGTGTACAAAATGTTAGTTATTGAAATATGATGAAATGTGAAGTGATGTTCAATAAATGATATGATTTATCTATGAATTGAATGTGAATTGTGAATTGTGAATTATTTGAAATGAGTGAGCACATTGATGATGGTTCAATCACTGAGTCTTCAAAACTCATCAAAATAACGACATTATCTTTCAGGTTTAAGGGATATCAATCAAACTAAATGGAGTATAGCCACTGTAATCAAACAGGAGTTAGTAGTCAAGATCAGTTTGCATCTACACATGTATTCAGTGATTTTTGTATTTAAATTTTATTTCCGTAACTATTGTACAATGTATATGTGAATTATGAAATGTAATGATATTCATGACTGAATATGTTTGACAAATGAAATGGACCAAAAATGATTACTAGTTGCTAAAATTGTATTTGATGCATGAAAATTTACAATGAATTGATTTGGCTGTCTTAACGTGCCATCCTCATAGAGTATGCTCTCGAATAATTGTCAATATTGTCAGGCATATGCTCTATGGGATGGTATGTTATAGCTTTGATATCAAAGCCTAGGTTTAGCATCTTACATGGCCATATTCATTAAGTTACATGTATCTTAAAAATGTCATAGCATGCAGTGGAAACTAATCCCCAATCTGAGTTGCATTTACATAAGTTGTACGCATGAACATTTGTCAAGAGTCTAAGTTGTTAGAAATAGTGAGAAAAATGATGATTTTTTAAATTGTAAGAAAAATGAAAGTTTGTGGATATCTAGAAATAAGAAATACTACATGGTACGATATGTTAGACAAAGACTCAGTGCATTTGTAATTATGGTTATATTATCAAACATAATATCAATATTATATTGTAGTTGTATATCCTTGAATTGATTTGAATGTGAAAACATTTTCGTGGATTGACTAAGAAAAATAGAGATATAGATAGAAATGAAAAGATTTAAGTGTACAAGGAAAGTTAAAAGAAAACTTACTATGATCTTGAGAGGTTGAACTTGGAAATCGAATGGTTGTATAATTAATGTGATGAGAGTTTATGATTGAATATAAGGTTATTGAGATTTGAATTTCATGATGATTGCATATCTATAATTCTGAATTAATTAAGAACATACGTATGTAAGATGAAATAAATGATAACAAGATATATAAAAGTCCTCAAAATTAAGTTGATTAGTTATTGTGGGTGGACATCCGATAATGTGATTACCTTGACAAATGAAGTTACTAAGCACATATATATTGTATTCTTAGAGAAGGTATAGGAAGTGATCTATGATGTATTGAATGCTCTTAAGTTATAGCTCCTATAGTTAAAATTCTGAGACAACTAAGAGTAGTGGAGTGGAAGCATGGGTTTAGGTGGATGTATTAAAATGATAACTACTAAGGAGAAGTAACTTTTGTATATTCTAATATCTTGTAAAATAAATTGAGATCAAGGTATCATTAGCTTAAGATATTAATTAGTGACTGTTCAAAAATAAATCTTTAGATAAGATGAGATGATCTTGATGATACGTACCAATATAAGAGTAAGTGAACATGATTACTACTTCATTGAGCTTTAATATATAAAACATTTTGATCATGTGAGATATGAAAATAGTTGATCTTATTGAGGTAATATGGCTGACAAACAATGATGAATATAGTTGACTGATAAGGATTACGTGAATAGTACAGATGATTGAGGAGAGAAATCTTTGATAGAGACTTTCATCGAAATTGTATCAAGTAGACCAAAATTTTCATTTCTAGGAATGAATGACTATTGCACTAATCATAAATGAATATTGGAGTCGGATAGATTGAGACTCAAGTATAAGAAACTGAACATAGTATAAAGAGTGTATGTGTTTTGTTTGTTGTAAAGTATCCAACTATGTTATTGGATTCTTGAATTTGAGATAACACTATTGCTATTATAAGAAGAACTTAGGTCTATGCTATATTCTATATTAGTATATTAAGAAGGTTCAAGTTAGATTTGATGTTTGTGTTATCAATTTAGAAAATTAAGATTTGCAAATGGTGTGAAATATATGGAGAAATCAGTAAAAATGGACAGACATCAGGATAAACCATTAAGGAACCTGAGGAAATCAAATTATTGGAGAAATCATTCAAGAAAAGAAGTCAATTAGGAGATTGAGAAAAACATAAGACAATATCACCCCATCTATGGAATAAGTTAGTTAAGAATTTCGAGGATGAAATGTCTTAAGAGGGGGAGAATTGTAGCATTCTGTCTCCCAAATTGTTGAGAGATTTAAAATGTTAGACTAATGAGTCACATAAGTGGTATCATCTAGAATGAAATTGCAACAATTATGACATAATTTTATAATTTTATTTAAATGTATAATATTAGCATACACACATAAATTGTGAATTAGATAAATTGCACTTAATTAACATATTCCGGCATATGAAACTAAGATGAATGAGATAAATGACTAAGCATAATGAATGTGTATTTCCAATGTCTTGTACCTTGGTTTACCAATGACAAGAATTTATGGATCATAATTAGTAATTTGGAATTAATTGGTACGATTGAGAGATTAATGAATTAATGTATATTTTTGGACTAGGAAAATGACAAGTGGCAAGACAATTGAATGGTATTAGAAATAATTGACACACCATAATAAAAATAAGTGACAAGTGGCATTAGAATTTATTGAAAAGTGGCATAGAAAATTGGGTGACAATTGGTTTAGAAATTGGGAGACAAATAGATTGATTATTAAGAGACATGTAGTAACATAATTAAATATACAAGTAGCTTAATTTCTGTGTGGCAAGTGTCATGACACTCACCAAGCCTTAACCCACAGCATTTATACATTGAAAGACAACCATCTTTATCTTTCACTTCTATTTGGTTACATGCTCATCTTTTTCACTTCTCTCCGTTTCACGGCTATCTCACTCTCACCCCCATACTCACGACCTTGAGATTTGTTACCATTCAATACTAGCCACTCCAAGATCTTTGTTATCTTCCTCATCTTGTTACTAAAAACCCAGCTATTCTTTTTGAAATGGTGATGATCATGTAAATGGAGAAAGCTAGGTTATTTGATATTATAAAGAAGCCTGGAGTCAAACAAGTAATTATAGTATTGATCTTTATGGTTTGTTTAAATAGAAGCTTATATGATGATAGCTAGAGATGGATTGATCATGATAATGGTGGTTGAAGTGTGCTATCACATGGATGAAGAAATGAATGTTTTCATGTTCTATTTTTGTATAAATGATTAATATTGGTTTATGAGTTGTTTTATGGATGTTTTTAATAAGGAATTGAAGTGATTTTGAAGAGGAAATGAAGTAGAAATGATGGACTATACATGATATGTCTTGGTCATAGTAAGTAAAGGTTGAAAAATTTGGAAAAGTGAAGGAAAAAGGGTGGTCCACGATCGTGGCGCTCATACCATGAACGTGGACAGATGCATTAGCTTCTGTCACGATTGTGGGAAGGCACCCCATGATTGTGGGCAAGGTTTTGGTATGGTAATTTTAGTTTTATGAAATTGTTGAACCAACTAATGATAAGGTACTTTCCCATGATGCATTTAGGTTAGCATGAGGCTTGAAATGAACTAGTTTGATATTTGATTAGTTAATAAAGAGCTTGGTATATTTAGGTTGATAATTGATGTAAAAACCTAAGAATGAATTAATGATATCATATATCCAAATCTGGAAATTTATAAGTATTGTATGAATGAAGGTGTTCTTAGGAAAGTAAATGAAATCCAAATAAAGAGAGTAAGGTGTTATAAGTAATATTGAATGAGAATTTCGATATTCTGTGATCATATACTGCTAGAAAAAGGATTGAAGACTATATGTGATTAATGAATGTATGAATTTTGAAATTGGAGTAATCAAGTACATTTGAGGTATTAGCCTAAGTGTAAACTAGTTATATCCGAGTGACAATGATAGAATGATCAAGACTTGTGATTTAAGGATACATACCCGAAAATAGTCATTTGAGCATTCATTGTACATAACACATATGCATATGTGTATGATTGATACTTATGTGATTGATCAAATTAGTAATATGTGAATTACATGTGTATTGTTTAAAGATAGGTACACAAGATTGAACATCACCATCCAAACATTTCCAGATCATAAGGCAATGGCTAATCTGGAGCGTACTGTGAGTCAACCTAAATGTTCTTACTAGGATTGATTTATGCCTGCTTAAATTTTAGATATTGAAATGCTATTGATATGATTGATAATTCTATGAAAAAAAATAGTTCAAAGAGTTTGATAATTAAGAATGCATTGGAAGTGTTTCTGATTGTATGTGAATTTTAAATAAATATGTTTTCTCAATAGAAGTGTTGAATGCCAGACTTATGTCCAATGAATATGAAAATGACTATGACTAAAATAAATGAAAGATGTTGAAAGTGAAATATGTAAAATAATGCATCTCATAACATTGAAATGCATTATCAGATAAAGGAAATTGTGACAGGAGTGGCTAGTGACAAAGAGCTTAAAGCTCAGAAAATGTGTATAAAGAGCCACAGGCTCACTGGTAAAATGAGCCCGATATCCACAACGGATTCGGACAGTTATCAATAAGCTCAGTATTCATAACAGATACGGGGCAGTTAAAAAGGTGCTCGATCACAAGAATTAATATTCAAAATGGAGTCTTATGAGCAATTGCATATATAATTTGATATATGTTATATGATTGACTGAAATGAATTGTATGGACAGTCTTGAAATAGAAATGTAAAATAGTGTACAAAATGGTAGTTATTGAAATATGATGAAATGTGAAATGATGTTCAATATATGATATGATTTATCTATAAGTTGAATGTGAATTGTGAATTGTTCTATGTTTGCAATGAGTAAGCAAATCAATGATGGTTCAATTACTAAGTTCACAAAACTCATCAAAATTGCAAGAATGTGAATTATGAATTGTTCTATGTTTGAAATGAGTGAGCACATCGATGATGGTTCACTCATTGAGTTTGCAAAACTCATTAAAATTGCAACATTGTCTTTCAGGTTCAGGAGATATCCAGTTATACTAATTGGGGTATAGCCACTGCAATCAGACAGGAGTTAGTGGTCTGGATTAGTTTGCATCTGCACGTCTTCAGTGATTTTTGTAATTGAATTGTATTTTCGCAACTATTGTACAATGTATATGTGAATTATGAAATGTAATGATGTTCACGACTGAATATGTTCGACAAATGAAATAGATAGAAAATGATTACTGGTTGCTGAAAAAGTTGATGCATGAAAAATTTACAATGAATTGATTCGACTGTCTTAACGTGCCATCCTTGTAAAGTATATTCTCAAATAATCGTTAATACTTTCGGGCATATGCTCTATGGGGTGGTGTGTTACAGCACAACTCTTAAAAAATGTTGTGTATATATTTTTCAAGCTTTCTTCGTGTTATGATGACTACTTACATGCCAAAAAAGAAATGATTTCAACACTATATTTATGCTAACATTTAAATTACAAATGAGTGGGCATTTTTCAATTGATGGAATACACAATGGAAAGTTAATATGTCTTCGCTGGGAACTACAAAGTGGAAAACATTAAAAAGGAATAATATAAGTGATTAGTACAAATGAACAAAAAATAAAAGGTAGTTAATGAACTTTTTTCAATAGATATATCTTTCCTAAGTTAAAATACATCAAAATAAAAAATATATACTTTGACAAACGATTATTGTACTATATTTTTATGCCCATATTGAGTGTGTTTTTCTTGTTATTTGAGAGCCCTGCATTGTTTTTGGTCCTATTTTATTTTAGGTGTGTTTTTAGGTCTCAATTTTTTTATGGATAAAAAATATAAAAATTTGGGAGAAATCGTGGAATAAAATAGAATAATTAGAGCTATTTTGGAGACACACACCTATGTAAAGATGTTCGCAACCATGTGAGTAACATGTTGGATCGGAAAAAGAAAGCATGTTATATTTGGAGAAACGGTAGATTTCAAAACTTTTAAGAAATCATTTTTCTAGCGGATGTAACAAATCCAAATCATCATGCCAATCAATACATGATGGTATAAGGATAATAAAAAACATAAACAAGATGAAGAGTATTACCGACCCTTTGCTACAACTTTAAATCCTCGCTGCACTATCCTCTCCTTCTTCTTGTATCCAAATCCTTTGCTTTTGAATCTTTTCCTTTAGCAATCTATCTTCTCCTTGTTGTTGTATCCTCAACCAATTTGATTTACCTCTTGTTCTTCAAGGACAACTAGGTTAACAAAATCCTTTGGTGGGAAAGGAGAAGAAATGTTTGGAGGAGATTTTCTTAGAAGAAGATGAACCAAAAATGAGACTCTTTCACTTGGTAATTTCGGTTCACCCTTGCATGAAAGGA
>JAOTJB010319655.1:0-14620 GCA_027123815.1 Erythroxylum minutifolium | reverse complement strand
CGAACTGTTTTTCCCAATTAAGGTGCCGAACGGGTTGTTCATCCCACCCAACGACCATGCCAACGTGTTGTTTTTCCCTCCGAAGGCGTGGCAACAGGCTGTTTTTCCCACAGAAAGCGCCCAAAGGGCTGTTTTCCCACCGAAAGTGCCTTTCGGGCATGCCAACTGGCTACTTTTCCCTCTGAAGGAGTGCCAACGGGCTGTTTTTCCCACTGAAGGTGTGCCAAAGGTTGTTTTTCCCACCGAAGGGCACCAACGGGTTGTTTTTGCCACCGAAAGTGCCCAACGGGCTGTTGTTCACACAGAAAGTGCCTTGCGGCCGTGCCAACGGGCTGTCTTTCCAACCAAATTTGCCCAACAGGCTCTTTTCCCACTGAAAGTGCGATGCGGCTTTCCCATCGGGCTGTTTTGCCCACCGAAGGTTTAAAAACGGGTTGTTTTTTCCACCGATAGTGCCCAACGGGCTATTTTTCCCACCGCAGGTGCCCACGGGTTGTTTTTCCCACGAAAGGTGCCCCACAGGCTGTTGTTCCCACCGAAAGTACCTTACAGTCCTGCCAATGAGCATTTTGACCCACCGAAGGTGTGGCAACGGGCTGTTTTTCCTATCAAAGGTGCCCAAGAGGCTATTTTTCTACCGAAAGATCCTGTCGGCCATGCCAATAAGCTGTTTTGCCCACCAAGGTGTGCCAGCAGGTTTTTTCCCACCGAAGTTGCCCAATAGGCTTTTTTTCCCACTGAAAGTGCCTTGCGGCCATGCCAATAGGCTGTTTTGCCAATAGAAGGTTTGCCAATGGGCTATTTTTCCCATCGAAAGTGCGCAACAGGCTATTTTTCCCACCGAAGATACCCAACGGGTTATTTTTCTCACAGAAAGTGCCTTACTGCCGTGCCAAAGGTTGTTTTTCCCACCGAAGGGGCACTAACGGGTTGTTTTTCACACCTAAAGGGCCTTGCAGCCATGCCAACGGGTGGTTTTCCCCACCGAAGGTATGCCAACGGCTGTTTTTCCAACTGAAGTTGCCCAACAGGCTATTTTTCCCACCGAAAGTGCCTTGTGGCAGTGCCATCGGCCTGTTTTGCCCACTCAAGGTGTGCCAATGGGCTGTTTTTCCCACCGAAGTCCCAACAGGCTATTTTTCCCACCGAAAGTGCCTCGCGGCTATGCCAACGTGCTATTTTGCCCACCGAAGGTTTGCCAACGATCTGTTTTTCCACTGAAAGTGCCCAGCGGGCTGTTTTTCCCACTGAAGGTGCCCACGGCCTATTTTTCCCCCTGAAAGTGCCTTGCTGTAGTGCCAACGGGGTGTTTTTCCCATCGAAGTTGCCCAACGGCGTGTTTTTCCCACTGAAGCTATGCCAACGGGCTATTTTTTGGACCGAAGTTGCCTAATAGGCTATTTTGCCCACTTAAGGTTTTCCAACTTGCTATTTTTCCCTTCGAAAATGCCCAATGGGCTATTTCTTCCACCGAAGGAGCCCAATGGGCTTCTTTCCCACTGAAAGTGCATTGCGACCGTGCCAATCGGCTGTTTTTCCTACTGAAGGTTTGCCAACGGGTTGTTTTTCCCACAAAAAGTGTCCAACGGGCTGTTTTTCCTACCAACGGGCTATTTTTTGCAACGAAAGTGCCATGAGGCTATGCCGACGGGCTATTTTTCCCACCGAAGGTGTGGCGATGGGCTATTTTTTCCTCCGAAGGTGCCCAACTAGCCGTTTTTCCAAACCAAGTTGCCCAACGGGCTATTTTCCCCACTGAAAGTGCAAAACATACTGCTTTTTCCACCGAAAGTGCTTTGCGACTGTGCCATCGGGCTGTTTTGGCCACCGACGGTTTACCAACGGGCTATTTTTCCACCGAAAGTGCCCAACAGGCTATTTTCCCACAAAAGGTGCCAACGGGTTGTTTTTCCCACAGAAGGTACCCGTTGTATTTCTTGCCGAAGGTGTGCTAACGAGCTGTTTCTCCTGCCAAAAGTGCCCAACGAGCTGTTTTTCCTAATTAAGGTGCCCAACGGGTTGTTCATCCCACCCAAAATGTCTTACGGCCATGCCAACGGGCTGTTTTGCCCACCTAAGGTGTGGCAACGGGCTGTTGTTCCCACCGAAGGTGCCCAAAGGGCTGTTTATCCCACTGAAGCTGTTCAATAGGCTATTATTCCCACCAAAAATGCCTTGCGACCATGCCAATAGGTTGTTTTTCCCTCCGAAGATGTGCCAACAGGCTGTTTTCCCATAGAAAGCGCCCAAAGGGTTGTTTTCCCACCGAAAGTGCCTTCCGGGCATGCCAATTGGCTATTTTTCCCTCTGAAGGTGTGCCAACGGGCTGTTTTTTCCCACTGAAGGTGTGCCAAAGGGTTGTTTTTCCCACCAAAGGGGCACCAACGGGTTATTTTTGCCACCGAAAGTGCCCAACGGGCTGTTGTTCACACCAAAAGTGCCTTGCGGCCGTGCCAACGGGCAGTTTTGCCCACCGAATGTGTGCCAACAGGTTATTTTTCCGACCGAAGTTGCCCAACTGGCTGTTTTCTCCACCGAAGTTGCCCAACAGGCTATTTTTCCAGCCAAAAGTGCCTTGTAGCCATGCCAACGGGCTGTTTTGCCAACAGAAAGTTTGTCAACGGGTTGTTTTTCCTGTCAGAAGTGCCCAACAGGCTACTTTTTCAACCAAAGTACCCAACGGGCTATTTTTTCCATTTAAAGCACCTTGCGGCCGAGTCAAAGGGCTATTTTTCCCACCGAAGAGGGGCCAACGGGCTGTTGTTCCCATCACAATTCCTTTGCGACTGTGCCAAAGGGCAGTTTTCCCCATTGAGGATGTGCCAACAGATTGTTTTTCCAACAGAAGTTGCCCAACAGGCTATTTTTCCCACCAAAAGTGCGTTGCGACTGTGCCATCAGGCTGTTTTGCCCACCGAACGTTTACTAACGGGCTGTTTTTCCACTGAAAGTGCCCAATAGGCTATTGTTCCCACAGAAGGTGCCAACGGGTGTTTTTCCCACCGAAGGTGCCTAACGAGTTGTTTTTCTTGCCGAAGGTGTGCTAACGGGCTGTTTCTCCCGCCGAAAGTGCCCAACGAACTATTTTTCCCAATTAAGGTGCCCAACGGGCTGTTCATCCCACCCAAAATGTCTAGGGGCCATGCCAACGGGTTGTTTTGCCCACCTAAGGTGTGGCAACGGGTTGTTGTTCCCACCGAAGGTGCCCAACGGGCTGTTTATCCCACCGAAGCTGCCCAATAGGCTATTATTCCCACCAAAAGTGCCTTGCGACCATACCAACGGGTTGTTTTTCCCTCCGAAGGCGTGCCAACAGGCTGTTTTTCCTACAGAAAGCGCCCAAAGGGCTGTTTTCCCGTCGAAAGTGCCTTTCGGGCATGCCAACTGGCTATTTTTCCCTCTAAAGGAGTGCCAACGGGCTGTTTTTCCCTCTGAAGGTGTGCCAAAGGTTGTTTTTCCCACTGAAGGGCACCAACGGGTTGTTTTTGCCACCGAAAGTGCCCAATAGGCTGTTGTTCACACCGAAAGTGCCTTGCGGCCATGCCAACGGGCTATTTTTCCAAACAAATTTGCCCAACAGGCTCTTTTCCCACTGAAAGTGCAATGCGGCTTTCCCATCGGGCTGTTTTGCCCACCGAAGGTTTAACAACGGGTTGTTTTTTTCCACCGATAGTGCCCAACGGGTTATTTTTCCCACCGAAGGTGCCCACGGGTTGTTTTTCCCACGAAAGGTGCCCCACAGGCTGTTGTTCCCACCGAAAGTGCCTTACAGTCGTGCCAATGAGTAGTTTTAGCCACCGAAGGTGTGCCAATGGGTTGTTTTTCCTATCAAAGGTGCCCAAGAGGCTATTTTTCTACCGAAAGTTCCTTTCGGCCATGCCAATAAGTTGTTTTGCCCACCAAAGGTGTGCCAGCAGGTTTTTCCCACCGAAGTTGCCCAATAGGCTGTTTTTCCCACTGAAAGTGCCTTGCGGCCATGCCAATAGGCTGTTTTGCCAATAAAAGGTTTGCCAACGGGCTGTTTTTCCCATCGAAAGTGCGCAATAGGCTATTTTTCCCACCGAAGATACCCAACGGGGTTATTTTTCTCACCAAAAGTGCCTTACTGCCGTGCCAAAGGCTGTTTTTCCCACCGAAGGGGCACTAACAGGTTGTTTTTCACACCCAAAGTGCCTTGCAGCCATGCCAACGGGTGGTTTTCCCCACCGAAGGTATGCCAACGGCTGTTTTTCCAACTGAAGTTGCCCAACAGGCTATTTTTCCCACCGAAAGTGCCTTGTGGCAGTGCCATCGGCCTGTTTTGCCCACTCAAGGTGTGCCAATGGGCTGTTTTTCCCACCGAAGTCCCAACAGGCTGTTTTTCCCACCGAAAGTGCCTCGCGGCTGTGCCAACTTGCTATTTTGCCCACTGAAGGTTTACCAACGAGCTTTTTTTCCACTGAAAGTGCCCAGCGGGCTGTTTTTCCCACTTAAGGTGCCCACGACCTATTTTTCCCACTGAAAGTGCCTTGCTGCAGTGCCAACGGGGTGTTTTTCCCACCGAAGTTGCCCAACGGGGTGTTTTTCCCACTAAAGCTATGCCAACAGGCTGTTTTTTCGACCGAAGTTGCCTAATAGGCTATTTTGCCCACTCAAGGTTTACCAACTTGCTATTTTTCCCTTCAAAAATGCCCAACGGGCTGTTTCTTCCACCGAAGGAGCCCAATGGGCTTCTTTCCCACTGGAAGTGCATTGCGACCGTGCCAACCGGCTGTTTTTCCTACTGAAGGTTTGCCAACGGGTTGTTTTTCCCACAAAAAGTGTCCAATGGGCTGTTTTTCCTACCAACGGGCTGTTTTTCGCAACGAAAGTGCCATGCGGCCATGCCGACGGGCTATTTTTCCCACCGAAGGTGTGCCGATGGGCTAGTTTTTCCTCCGAAGGTGCCCAACTGGCCGTTTTTCCAAACCAAGTTGCCCAACGGGCTATTTTCCCCACTGAAAGTGCAAAACAGACTGTTTTTTCCACCGAAAGTGCTTTGCGACTGTGCCATCGGGCTGTTTTGCCCACCGAAGGTTTACCAACGGGCTGTTTTTCCACCGAAAGTGCCCAACAGGCTATTTTTCCCACAGAAGGTGCCAACGGGTTGTTTTACCCACCGAAGGTGCCCAACGGGTTGTTTTTCTTGCCGAAGGTGTGCCAACGGGCTGTTTCTCCTGCCGAAAGTGCCCAATGAGCTGTTTTTCCCAATTAAGGTGCCCAACAGGTTGTTCATCCCACCCAAAATGTCTTGCGGCCATGCCAACGGGCTGTTTTACCCACCTAAGGTGCGGCAACGGGCTGTTGTTCCCACCGAAGGTGCCCAACGGGCCGTTTATCCCACTGAAGCTGCCCAACAGGCTATTATTCCCACAAAAAATGCCTTACGACCATGCCAACATGTTGTTTTTCCCTCCGAAGATGTACCAACAGGCTGTTTTCCCACAGAAAGTGCCCAAAGGGCTGTTTTCCCACCGAAAGTGCCTTCTGGGGATGCCAATTGCCTATTTTTCCCTTTGAAGGAGTGCCAACGGGCTGTTTTTCCTACTGAAGGTGTGCCAAAGGGTTGTTTTTCACACCGAAGGGGCACCAACGGGTTATTTTTGCCATCGAAAGTGCCCAAGGGGTTGTTGTTCACACCGAAAGTGCCTTGTGGTTGTGCCAACGGGCAGTTGTGCCAACGGGCAGTTTTGCCCACCGAATGTGTGCTAAGGGGCTATTTTTCTAGCTGACGTTCCCCAACAGGCTATTTTTCCCACCGAAAGTGCCTTGTGGCTGTGCCATCGGGCTGTTTTGCCCACTGAAGTTGTGCCAACGAGCTATTTTTCCCACTAAAGTTGCCCAACAGGCTATTTTTCCCACCGAAAGTGCCTTGCGACCTCGCCAACGTGCTCTTTTGCCAACCGAAGGTTTGCCGATGGACTGTTTTTCCATTGAAAGTGCTCAACGGGCTATTTCCCTCTGAAGGTGCCCACGGGCTGTTTTTCCCACCGAAGGTGTGACAACAGGCTATTTTTCAACCAAAGGTGCCCGACAGGCTATTTTCCCCACTGAAGGTGCCTTGCGGCCATGGTAACAAGTTGTTTTTCCCACCAAAGTTGCTCAACGAGCCATTTTTCCAACTAAAAGTGCCTTGCGACTGTGCCAACGGGCTGTTTTCCACACTGAAATTTTCCCAACGGGCTGCTTTTCCCACTGAAATTGTCTTGCGGCCTTGCCAACGGGCTGCTTTTCTGACCAAAGATGCCAACGGGTTATTTTTCCCAACGAAAGTGCCTTGCGGGCATGCCAATGGGCTGTTTTGCCCACGAAAGGTGTGCAATTGGGCTATTTTTCACACCGAAAGTGCCTTGCAGCTGTGGCAATGGGCTCTTTTACCCAACAAAGGTGCATCAATGGGTTGTTTTTCCTACCGATAGTGCCTTGCGGCCGTGCCAACAGGCTGTTTTGCCCACCGAAGGTGTGCCAACGGGTTGTTTTTCCCATCGAAGTTGCCTATCGGGCTGTTTTTCCCACCAAAAGGGCATTGCGGCCATGCCAATGGGGTGTTTTTCTCACCAAAAGTGCCCAACGAGATGTTTTTCCCACCGAAAGTGCCTTGCGGTCATGCCAACAGGTTGTTTTGCCTACCGAAGGTGTGCCAACGGGCTGTTTTTCCTACCGAAGGTGTGCCAATGGGCGATTTTTCCCTCCGATGGTGCCCAACGGGCTGTTTTTCCTACCGAAGTTGCCCAGCGGGCTATTTTCCCCATCAAAGGTGTCCAACAGGCTGTTTTCCCCACCGAAAGTTCGTTCCGACTGTGCCAACGGGCTGTTTTGCCCACCTAAGGTGTGGCAACGAGCTGTTGTTCCCACCGAAGGTGCCCAATGGGCTATTTATCCCACTGAAGCTGCCCAATAGGCTATTATTCCCACAAAAAGTGCCTTGCAACCATGCCAACGGGTTGTTTTTCCCTTCGAAGACATGCCAACAGGCTGTTTTTCCCACAGAAAGCGCCGAAAGGGCTGTTTTCCCACCAAAAGTGCCTTCCGGGCATGCCAACTGGCTATTTTTCCCTCTGAAGGAGTGCCAACGGGCTCTTTTTCCCACCGAAGGTGTGCCAAGGGGTTGTTTTTCCCACCGAAGGGGCACCAATGGGTTGTTTTTGCCACCGAAAGTGCCCAACGGGCTGTTGTTCACACCGAAAGTGCCTTGCGGCCGTGCCAACGGGCAGTTTTGCCCACCGAATGTGTGCTAACGGGATGTTTTTCTAGTCGAAGTTCCCTAACAGGCTATTTTTCCCACCGAACGTGCCTTGTGGCTGTGCTATCGGGCTATTTTGCCCACTGAAAGTGTGCCAACGGGCTATTTTTCCCACCGAAAGTGCCTTGCGACCTTACCAACGTGCTCTTTTGCCCACCGAAGGTTTGCCAATGGACTGTTTTTCCATTGAAAGTGCCCAACGGGCTATTTCCCACTGAAGGTGCCCACGGGCTGTTTTTCCCACCGAAGGTGCGACAACGGGCTATTTTTCAACCAAAGGTGGCCGACAGGCTGTTTTCCCAACCGAAGGTGCCTTACGGCCAGGGTAACAAGTTGTTTTTCCCACCATAGTTGCTCAACGAGCTATTTTTCCAACTGAAAGTGCCTTATGACTGTGCCAACGGGCTATTTTTGCCACCGAAATTGCCCAATGGGTTGCTTTTCCCACCGAAATTGTCTTGCGGCCTTGCCAACGGGCTGCTTTTCTGACCAAAGGTGCCCAATAGGCTATTTTTCCCAACAAAAGTGCCTTGCGGTCATGCCAATGGGTTGTTTTGCCCACGAAAGGTGTGCAATTGGGCTATTTTTCACACCGAAAGTGCCTTGCAGCTGTGGCAACGAGCTCTTTTACCCAACAAAGGTGTATCAACAGATTGTTTTTCCTACCGATAGTGCCTTGCGGTCGTACCAACAGGCTGTTTTGCCCACCGAAGGCGTGCCAACGGGTTGTTTTTCCCATCGAAGTTGCCTAACGGGCTGTTTTTCCCACTGAAAGTGCCTTGCAGCCATGCCAATGGGGTGTTTTTCTCACCAAAAGTGCCCAACGAGATTTTCTTCCCATCGAAAGTGCCTTGCGGTTGTGCCAACAGGTTGTTTTGCCCACCGAAGGTGTGCCAACGGGCTGTTTTTTCTACCGAAGATGTGCCAATTATCGATTTTTCCCTCCGATGGTGTCCAACGGATTGTTTTTCCCACCGAAGTTGCCCAACGGGCTATTTCCCCATCAAAGGTGTCCAACAGACTGTTTTTTCCATTGAAAGAGCCTTGCAGCCGAGCTAACGGGCTGTTTTACCCACTGAAGTTGTGCCAACAGGCTGTGTTTTCCCACCAAAGGTGCCTA
Source organism: Erythroxylum minutifolium (assembly GCA_027123815.1). NCBI lineage: Eukaryota > Viridiplantae > Streptophyta > Magnoliopsida > Malpighiales > Erythroxylaceae > Erythroxylum > Erythroxylum minutifolium. Next base: position 6,239 of record JAOTJB010319655.1, on the reverse strand, counting down.
ACGGGCTGTTTTTCCCACCAAAAGTGCCTTGTAGTCATGCCAACAGGTTGTTTTTCCCACCGAAGATGCCCAACGGGCTGTTTTTCCCGCCAAAAGTGCCTTGTGGCCATGCCAACGGGCTGTTTTGCCAACAAAAGGTTTGCCACGGGCTATTTTTCCCATCGAAAGTGCTCAATAGGCTATTTTTCCCACCGAAGGTACCCAATGGGCTATTTTTCCCATCGAAGAGGCGCCAACGGGTTGTTTTTCCTATCGAAAGTGCCTAATAGGCTGTTGTTCCCACCGAAAGTGCCATGCGGCCGTGCCAACTGGCAGTTTTGCCTACCGAAGGTGTGCCAACAGGATATTTTTCCAACGAAATTTGTCCAACAGGCTCTTTTCCCATCGAAAGTGCGTTGCGACTTTCCCATCAGGTTGTTTTGCCCACCGAAGGTTTAACAACGTGTTGTTTTTTCCACCGATAGTGCCCAACTGGCTATTTTTCCCACCGAAGGTGCCCACAGGCTATTTTTCCCACGAAAGGCCCCAACAGGCTGTTGTTCCCACCAAAAGTACCTTACGATCGTGCCAATGAGCAGTTTCACCCACCGAAGTTGTGCCAATGGCCTGTTTTTCCCATCGAAGGTGCCCAATAGGCTATTTTTCTACCGAAAGTGCCTTTCGGCCACGCCAACGAGCTGTTTTGCCCACCAAAGGTGTGCCAGCTTGTTTTTTCCCACCGAAGTTGCCCAACGGGCTGTTTTTCCCATTGAAAGTGCCTTGCGGCCATGCCAACAGGCTACTTCACCAATAGACGGTTTGCCAACAGGCTGTTTTTCCCATCGAAAGTGCACAACAGGCTATTTTTCCCACTGAAGGTACCCAATGGGTTGTTTTTCTCACCAAAAGTGCCTTACGACCTTTCCAAAGGCTGTTTTTCCCACCGAAGGGGCACTAACGGGTTGTTTTTCTCACCGAAAGTGCCTTGTAGCCGTGCCAACTGGCAATTTTGCCCACCGAAGGTATGCCAACGGCTGTTTTTCCAACTGAAGTTGCCCAACAGGTTATTTTTCCCACTGAAAGTGCCTTGTGGCAGTGACATCGGCCTGTTTTGCCCACTAAAGGTGTGCCAATGGGCTGTTTTTCCCACCGAAGTCCCAACAGGCTGTTTTTCCCACTGAAAGTGCCTTGCGGCTGTGCCAACGTGCTATTTTGCCCACCAAAGCTTTGCCAATAGGTTGTTTTTCCACTGAACCCAGCGGGCTACTTTTCCCACTGAAGGTACCCACGGGCTATTTTTCCCACTGAAAGTGCCTTGCTGCCGTGCCAACGAGGTGTTTTTCCCACCGAAGTTGCTCAACGGGCTGTTTTTCCCACTGAAGCTGTGCTAACGGGCTGTTTTTTCGACTGAAGTTGCCTAATAGGCTATTTTGCCCACTCAAGGTTTACCAACTTGCTATTTTTCCCTCTAAAAATGCCCGACGGGCTGTTTCTTCCACCGAAGGAGCCCAATGGGCTTTTTTTCCCACCGAAAGTGCATTACGACCGTGCCAACCTGCTGCTTTTCCTACCAAAGGTTTGCCAACGGGCTGTTTTTCCCACCAAAAGTGTCCAACGGGTTGTTTTTCCTACCAAAGGTGCCCAACGGGCTATTTTTCGCAACGAAAGTGCCATGCAGCCATACCGACAGGCTATTTTTCCCACCGAAGGTGTGCCATTGGGCTATTTTTCCCTCCGAAGGTTCCCAACGGGGCGTTTTTCCAATCGAAGTTGCCCAATGGGCTATTTTCCCCACCGAAGGTGCAAAACAGGCTGTTTTTCCCACCAAAAGTGCTTTGCAGTAGGGCCAACGGGCTGTTTTGCCCATTAAAGTTGTGCCAACGGGCTGTTTTTCCCACCGAAGTTGCCCAACAGGCTGTTTTTCCAACCAAAAGTGCCTTGTGGCTATGCCAACGGCCTGTTTTCCCAACAGAAGGTTTGCCAATGGGCTGTTTTTCTCGTCAAAAGTGCCCAACTGGCTATTTTTCCAACCGAAGTACCCAATGGGCTGTTTTTCCCACTAAAAGTACATTGTGGCTGTGCCAAAGGGCTATTTTTCCCACAGAAGTGGTGCCAACGGGCTTTTGTTCCCATAGAAATTGCCTTGTGGCCGTGCCAACGGGCAGTTTTGTCCATCAAGGTTGTGCCAACGAGCTGTTTTTCCAACCGAAGTTGCCCAACAAGCTATTTTTCCCACCAAAAGTTCGTTGCGGCTATGCCATCGACCTGTTTTTCCCACCGAAGGTTTACCAATGGGCTATTTTTTCCACCGAAGTGCCCAACAGGCTGTTTTTTGCCAACAGGTTGTTTTTCCCACGGAAGGTTTCCAATAGGCTGTTTTTCCCACTGAAGGTGCCCAACGGGCTGTTTCTCCCCCCGAAAGTGCCCAACGAGCTATTTTTTCCAACAATCATCCCATCCAAAGGGTCTTGTGACCATGCCAATGGGCTGTTTTTCCCATCGAAGGTGCCCAACAGGCTGTTTTTTGCAACGAAGCTACCCAATAGGCTATTATTCCCACAAAAAGTGCCTTACGACCATGCGAACGGGATGTTTTTCCCTCCGAAGGTGTGCCAACGGGCTGTTTTTCCCACCGAAATTACCCAAAGGACTTTTCCCACAGAAAGTGCCTTCCGATCGTGCCAACAGGCTGTTTTTCCTACAAAGGTGTGCGAATGGGCTGTTTTTGCCACCGAAGGTGTGCCAACTGGTTGTTTTTCCCAAGAAAAGTTCCTTGCGGTCGTGCCAACGAGTTGTTTTAGCCCCCAAAGGAGTGCCAACGGACTGTTTTTCCCACCAACGGGCTATTCTTCCACCAAAAGTGCCCTGCTGCCATTATAACCGGCTATTTTGCCCATCGAAGGTCTGCCAACGGGCTGTTTTTCCCACCGAAGTTGCCTAACGGGCTGTTTGTTCCATCAAAAGTACCTTGCGACCGTACCAACGGGTTGTTTTGCCCAGTAAAGGAGCTCCAACGGGCTGTTTTTCCCACTGAAAGTACCTAACCACTGAAAGTGCCTTGCGGCCATGATAACCAGCTGTTTTGCCCACCGAAGGTGTGCCAACATGCTATTTTTCCCACCAAAGTTGCCCAACGGGCTATTTTGCCCACTCAAGGTGTCCCAACGGGCGATTTTTCCCACCAAAAGAGACCTACGGTTGAGTCAACGGGTTGTTTTTCCCACCAAAGGTGTGCCAACGGGCTTTTTTTCCCACAAAAAGTGCCCAACAGGCTATTTTTTCCACCAAAAATGGCCCAACAGGTTGCTATTCCCACTAAAATTGCCTTGCAACCGTGCCAATGGGATGTATTTCCCTCCAAAGGTGTGGCAACGGGCTATTTTTCCCACCAAGAGTGCCCAACGGGCTGTTTTTCTCACCGAAAGTGCCCAACGGGCTGTTTTTCCCTCTGAAGGAGTGCCAACGGGCTATTTATCCCTCCGAAAGTGCCTTCTGGGTGTGCCAACAGGCTATTTTTCCATCTGAAGGAGTGCCAACGGGCTGTTTTTCCCACCAAAGGTGTGCCAAAGGGTTGTTTTCCCACCGAAAGAGCACCATCGGGTTAATTTTTCCACCGAAAGTGCCCAACGGGCTGTTGTTCCCACCGAAAGTGCCTTGCGGCCGTGCCAATGGGCAGTTTTGCCAACCTAATGTGTGCCAACGGGCTGTTTTTCCAACCAAAGTTCCCCAACAGGCTATTTTTCCCACCGAAAGTGCCTTGTGGTAGTGCCATTGGGTTGTTTTGCCCACTGGTGTGCCAACGGGCTATTTTTCCCACTGAAGTTTCCCAACTGGCTGTTTTTCCCACCGAAAGTGCCTTGCGACCGTGCCAATGACATGTTTTTCCCTCTGAAGGTGTGCCAACGGGCTGTTTTTCCCACCGAGAGTGCCCAACGGGCTATTTTTCCCACCGAAAGTGCCTTCTGGGAGTCCCAACGGGCTGTTTTTCCCTCTGAAGGAGTGCCAACGAGCTGTTTTTCCCACCAAAGGTGTGCCAAAGGGCTGTTTTCCCACTGAAGGGGCACCAACGGGTTGTTTTTCCCATCGAAAGTGCCCAACGGGCTGTTGTTCCCACCGAAAGTGCCTTGCGACTGTGCCAATGGGCAGTTTTGCCAACCAAATGTGTGCCAACGGCCTGTTTTTCCAACCGAAGTCCCCCAACAGGCTATTTTTCCCACTGAAAGTGCCTTTGTGGCAGTGCCATCAGACTGTTTTGCCCATTGAAGGTGTGCCAACGGGCTATTTTTCTCACTGAAGTTGCCCAACAGGCTGTTTTTCTCACCGAAAGTGCCTTGCGATCGTGCCAACTTGCTGTTTTGCCCACCGAAGGTTTGCAATGGGTTATTTTTCCACCGAAAGTGCCCCACGGGCTGTTTTTCCCACTGAAGGTGCCCATGGGCTGTTTTTCCCACCAAAGGTGCGTCAACGGGTTGTTTTTCAAGCGTAGGTGCCCAACAAGTTGTTTTCCTGACCAAAGGTGCTTTGCGGCCATGGCAACAAGTTGTTTTTCCCATCGAAGTTGCTCAACGAGCTATTTTTCCAACTGAAAGTGCCTTGCGACTGTGCCAACGGGCTGTTTTTCCCACCAAAATTACCCAACGGGCTATTTTTCCCACCGAAATTATCTTGAGGCCTTGCCAACAGGCTGTTTTTCCGACTTACAGCCGTGCCAACGGGCTATTTGTCCCAACAAAAGTACCTTGCGGCGATGCTAATGGGCTGTTTTGCCCACGAAAGGTGTGCCAACGGGCTGTTTTTCCCACCAAAAGTTCCTTGCAGCCGCGCCAACGGGCTCTTTTGCCCAACAAAGGTGCATCAACGGGTTGTTTTTCCCACCGATAGTGCCTTGCAGTCGTGCCAACAAGCTGTTTTGCCCACCAAAGGTGTGCCAACAGGTTGTTTTTCCCATCGAATTTGCCCAACGGGCTATGTTTCCCACCGAAAGAGCCTTGCGGCCGTACCAACTGGGTGTTTTCCCACTGAAAGTGCCCAACAAACTATTTTTCCCAAGGAAAGTGCCTTGCGGTCCTATCAACAGGTTGTTTTGCCCACCGAAGATGTGCCAACGGGTTGTTTTTCCCACTAAAGGTGTGCCAATGGGCTATGTTTCCCTCCGATGGTGCCCAACAGGCTGTTTTTGCCCACAGAAGTTACCCAATGGGCTATTTTCCCCATTAAAGGTGCCCAACAGACTGTTTTTCCCACTGAAAGTGCCTTGCAGCTGAGCCAACGGGCTATTTTGCCCACTGAAGTTGTGCCAACGGGCTGTGTTTTACCACCAAAGGTGCCTAACGGGCTGTTTTTCCCACCAAAAGTTCCTTGCGGCTGTGCCAACAGGTTGTTTTTCCTACCGAAGATGCCCAACGGGCTATTTTTCCCACCTAAAGTGCCTTGTGGCCATGCCCACGGGCTGTTTTTCCAACAAAAGGTTTGCCAACGGGTTGTTTTTCCTATCGAAAGTGCTCAATAGGCTATTTTTCCCACCAAAGGTACCCAATGGGTTGTTTTTCCCACCAAAAGTGCCTTGCAGCGGTGCCAAAGGGCTGTTTTTCCCACCGAAGGGATGCTAACGGGTTGTTTTTCCCATCGAAAGTGCCTTGCAGCCGTGCCAATAGGCAGTTTTGCCCACCGAAGGTGTGCCAAAGGGGCTATTTTTCTAACTGAAGTTGCCCAACAAGCTGTTCTTCCCACTGAAAGTGCCTTGCAGCAGTGCCATCGGCCTGTTTTGCCCACTGAAGGTGTAACATCCCGTCACCGATGGGGAGGATAAGATAGTAATTTGGAACGGGTAAGAGTGTTTAAAATTGTTTAGCTATGTTCATGCATTCATATATGCACGTGAATAATGAATTTTTCATATGTAATGATTGTACATGCATTCATGACATTTCCCGATATATTTGTTAATAAATGTAATTATTATGAAAAATATGATTTTTGTGCTTGAAAATTTAAATTGAAGTGTGTCTTTGTAAGTTTTGAATTTTTGGAGAATTTTAGAAATTTTTCTGGAAATTTCGGGGTACTTTTTCAGACTAGGAAAAATGCCAAGTGACAAACTGACTGGTTATTGGTAGGAAAAAGCACTGTCCAATGGCACTGAAAATTAGATACATGATTTTAGGATTTATTAATTTGAGCCACTGGAATGTTTGGAGAAAAATTGGAGTAGAAATTGGAATTGAATTGGAAGGAAATTAAGTGAGTAATTGAGAGGTTGA
>JAOTJB010319533.1:0-14638 GCA_027123815.1 Erythroxylum minutifolium | reverse complement strand
TAAAAATCTTGTGATTTACATTACTGGTTCTTATTCTTTTAATGTATGTGATGCCATGTGGAGTTCTATAGTAATTGTACGTAACGCTCCGTTATCTTAGTATATGTGTCGGAATGACCTACGGGCGTTCCGGTGCGTACCCTAGGGTAATGGGGTGTTACACTATACTACTCACAAGTATATGAGATAATTGTAGTTGATAACCCAGGTTCGTTTCCCACGGAGGTGAATTGGTAAGCATAAATTAAGTTTGAATTAAAAATAAAAATAAAATCAATGTATTCCTAAACATTCTATCCCGATTGTTGAGTGAAAGCTTTTAAGGAAGATTACGAAATTAAATTGAAAAGTAGATGGAATCAATTGGGAGCAAAGACAAATAGATTAATCGAAGTGGAAAAACTTTTGAGAATTAATTTCACTAATTTAATCTCCTATATATGATTAAGGAAAAATGATTGGATTGTTTTCTTACTAAAATTAATAGTTAGGTTCTAAATCAATTCAAATAAAGAACTAGCCTAACTTTCATATTCAACAAGTTACTATCTGAATTAATAATGAAAACTGACTACCAATTACTACTTAAGTTAATATATTTCTAGTTCTTAACCTAAGTTTCCATGGTTTCTTGATCTGTATTAAACTTCATCTCTCAAATCTTCATTTAACACTAAAATGATGCAAAGTTTAGCCATTCTATTACATCCATTAAGTTCAGAAATCACAACAATAAATAAGACATCATATCTGTAACCCAATCATGCATATTCAAATAAATAACTACATTAATTCTCAAGAAAAGAGATCAACCCATCACGGATATCACCACATTCATCATCATTAAACACTTTAATCGTATGTTACTGTCAACAAAAGTATTAAAACAATAATAAAACAGTGAATACCGAATGGATTATCAAAAGAAATAAATTACAGCCAGCTAAACTAATAAAAATATAAGTCAGTTAATAACAAATAGTAAAATGAAAGAAACAAAGCAACAAATGAGAAATATAATAGGCAAACAAATCATCAAATGAAGAGTTGTGGACATCTCCAGTCCCTCTTAAGCTTCCAGGTTTAGCTCTCACCTTTAGCTTCAACTTCTTCCTCAGACGAATGTTTATTCAAGTTAAATAGGATTTAACTCTAACTCTCGCTTTTGGTCTCTCCTAAGCATCCACCTCTCTGCTGTTTTGCTCTTTGTCCCAACTCACTCTGTTTTCTTTCTCTGTTTCTCTCTTTTGTTTATCTTCTTCTTCTCTATCTCCCTGTGCCTCCCATATCTGCGTCTCTGTGTGAATGAACCAATGAAACAGTGAATGAAAGATGATTCTCCTCAGTCACCACCCTTGCTTCCTTTTTATTAGAATTTCTTTAAGTTTAGGGTTGCGTGCCTTAACGTCGTGAGCTGCCAAGTATTAAAGCCAAAATTAATGTTAAAACTTCTCACGGGCATGCATGGGGAGCCACGAGTGTGACTCCTTTTGTCACACCCATGTATGGGGAGTCACAGGTGTGACATCCCTATGCACACCTGTGCATGGGGAGTCATGGGTGTGACTCCTTTGTCACCCCTGTGCATTAACCATGCACAGTGGTGACATAAAATCATGAGCTTGCATGGTGGTGACTTACCAAGTCATAACTGTGCATAAAATTTAATGCAAAAATTACATGTAATAGTCGATTTCTAAAACATTACTAAGGGTTAGAGCCTTAGGCTATTGAGTCACATGAAATTTTGTTTCATTAAGAATTTATGAAATGCACTTCATTCATATGCATATCATTAGCATACACATATGAATTATGATTTTGTACACATTGCAAAGATAGTATATGCACCCAATTGACATATTTTGGGGTATGAAAGATTTAAAATGATTATTGTATATTGTTTATGTCTTGAATTTTGGTTTGATATATTACATTTATTATTTTGGAATTAATTGTTACAATTAGGAGGTTTATGAATTAATATATACATTTGGACAAGGAAAAATGTCAAGTGGTGAGATAAGTTGACACAGGGCAGTAGAAATAAGTGACACGTGGCAGTAGGATTGAGTGACAAATGACTTAGATAATTGGGTGACAAATAGTTTGAAGATTGAATGACAAATGGATTAGAGATTTAGAGACAAATGGACTAATTATTAAGTGACAATTGGTAGCTTAAGTAGAAGACATGTAGCGTGGCTCTTTACATGACAAGTATGCTAACACTTACCACACACATATCCCACGACACACATATATGGAAGACCATTTTCTCTTTCATTTTTTGTTACATTCTATCTTCTTCTTCTTCTTCCATTTTCGACACTCTCACCCAACCCTCATAACATTTGAGTTTTTGCTAAAATCCTTCACTTTTCCACTTTAATATTTTGTTAACTTCATCTTGTTACTAAAAACCCAACCTATTTCACCTTGAATTTGTGATGATCTTGCAAGCTTGGAGGGCTAGGTCAACTTGATGAATAGAGGAAGCTTTTGAGCAAAAGGAGTAAGTAAAGTGTTGTTCTTTATGGCATGCTTTAATAGAAAGATGATGATGATGGATAGTGATAATGGTGGTTAATGAAGTGTGCTGGAATTTGATGAATAAATGGATACACTTGTGTTCTGTTTTTGTGTACATGATAAACAATAGTTTATGAGTTATTGTATGGATGATTTTGAGTTGGGATTGAGGTGAATTTGATGAGAAATTGAAATGTAATTGATGAACTATTAAGAGGATGTTTTGAATTTTTTATGAAGATGTTAAAATCAGGAGAAATTGAAGGAGAATGGAGAGTGAATAGTTAGTTCACTCATCCCATGAGCGTGGGAAGGTCCTCCATGATCGTGGGAAATGCTTTGGAAATAAAATTTATGTTTTTAACTAAGGATAAGTTACTTTACTTTGGTACATTTAGACTTGATTAAGGCTTAAAATGAACCTAGTTTGATGGTGGATTAGTTGGTTAAGTGTTTGATAAGTTTAGTTGTTAATTGATGTTATAACTTAAGAAAGGATTGTTTTGTATCAATGTATATAAAATCTAGAATTTATGAGTGTTATAGGAATGAAAGTGATCTTAGGAATGCAAATGTGATCCAAAGGATATGAGTTAGATGTATTAGGTATGAATGAATGAGAATTGGGATATTCTGTGATTAGTTAATGTTAGAAAAGGATTTGTGAATGTATGATTGATGAAGTTTGAATAATCAAGTTTCCTTGAGGTATAAACATAACTTACAGACTAGATTTGTATAAGCTATAATGTGTTAATGATCAAGACTTGTAATTAAGGATACATACACGGGAAAGTCAATTGAGCATGCATTGAACATGACACATATACATGTGTATGAGTGAATAATCATATGATTGGTTAACTTAGTAACGTGTCAAATATGTGTGTATTGCATGACTAAAGAAGCACAAATCGAACGTCAACATCCAGACATTGCCGGTTCGTCAAGGCGATAACTTATCTGGAGCGTACTGTGAGTTAACCTAGATGTTTTCTCACCATGATTGATTCGTTTCTATTTAAACTTTAGTTATTTAATTGTTATTAATATGATTGTGATACTTTCAGACGTTAACGGTTTGAGGAGTTTGATATTTGGGATTATAATGGGAGTGTTTCCTAATTGTATGTGAATATGGAAAAAAAATATATGTACTCAACTGAATGTTGAATGTCAGACACAGATCCAATGAATGTGGAAAAAGATTGTGGACATTAAATGAAAGTTATTGATAGAATATTTTGTGAATTGATGTATTCCATCACATTATAATGCATGATTAGATAAAGGAGTTGTGACGACCAGAGTGACCCGTATAAGAAAGAGCTTAAAGCTCAGAAATGTGCATAAAGAGCCACAGGTTTAGTTACTAATGAGCCCGGTGTCTATAATGGGTATAGGACAGTAAATGAAATGAGCCTGGTATCCACAATGGATAAGGGACAGTAAATAAACACTAGGTCATAACAAAGTAAAAATGAGTGGAGTCACATGTGCATTTACATATACAACTTGATATGTATTATATGGATGATTGAATTGAATTATTGGGTTATTCTGAAATAGTGATGTGAAATATTGTATACAAGTTATACTTGTTGAAAATATTCAATATTGGATGATATGATTTACATGTGAATTGAATTATGAATTGTCCTTGTGTTTTGATATGAATGAGCACATCGATGATGGTTCACTCACTAAGTTCGTAAACTCATCAAAATTACAACGTAAATTTTTAGGTATAAGGGAGACCTAGCTTTTAAGGTGATAGAGTAGAAGTATAGCATCTAAGGTGATAGAGAAGAAGTATAGTACTTGTGTTTTTGAAAACTAGAATGGCTCAAAGGTCTGGTCAGCTGATACTGAGAAGTTAGATAGAATACTTGTGTTTATTTTTTCATTTCATATAGAACATTTTGTAAAAGAGCAGGAAACAATTAGATATTTTGGTAATGTAAATATATTCATTATGAAGTGTAATGCTACAGTGTAAGTTATGCTTATGAAGGAAATGGGAAAAGTTGAACTTTTAAATGTTTATGTTCTTTATGATGCCTTAATAAGTTGATGTGATTGCTCTAACATGCCATTTTCATAGGGTATGTTCTTGAATGTCCTCTGGATGTTTGGGCATATGCTCTGTGGTGATGGTGTGCTATAAATATTTGGTATCAGAGCCTAGTTTGGCATCTATAAGGACATATAAGAACATTTAGACATGATGTATGAGAGACTCATATAGTGATCATAATTATTGTTTATTATAGGTCATCTACTGTAGGAGATCAAGTTATAGAATTGCTGACCTTGAGTCCATAAGAGCTAATAGAGAGTCCCCAGTATCCCAGTCTGAACAAATGCCTCAAAGGGGTCCTGAGAGGAAAGAAAGGAGGCATGATAAACTTAGGGGTTGTAGAATTTTATGGAAGTACAGACCCTGCTGAGGCAAAAGGTTGGATAGAGAGAATAGAAAGGGTATTTGATTAGATGGACTGTGATTCTAACGAGAGGTTTGACTAAGCATTCTCGTTACTGCAAGGTCTGGCTTATTAGTGGTGGAAGACTGTTCTTGGCAATTTTGTTTGACCTTGTAGATTGTCACAGGAAGATTTTCTGAAGGTTTTTAAAGAGAACTATATGCCAAAGATCTATTTGGATAGGAAATTGAAGGAATTCCTAGATCTGAAATAGGGCAATTTTACTGTAGTTGAGTATGAGGTGCGGTTTAATGAATTAATAGGATATGCTATTGCTTTGATTCCGATAGAGGAGGATAGATGTAGGCAGTTTGAGGATGGATTGAATATGGAGATCAAAACGAGGTTGGCTATTACTAATCTGAGTAGTTTACTGAGTTGAGAGCTACTTCAATTTGAATTGAACAGTTATCAAAAGATGGACAAGGAAAGTATAAGCAGGAGTTTCGAGTTCAGAGACATGGTGAGTCTCAAGTTGACTCTGGCAGGAGATTCAGTAAATGCCATAATAGATTGTTTCGATCACAGACTAGATCGAGGTAGTTGGCGTTTAGATCGAAAGGTTGTTTTGTTCATGCTGGTATTGGTAGAAGTCAAGTATCAAGAGGATAAACACAACAGATGCCTAGTTGTGAGCACTATGGAAAGAAACATAGTGGGGAGTCTTGGAAGATATCGGGAGCTTATTTTCATTGTGGCTCTTTTGAGCATCAGATTAGAGACTGTCCCATAACCATTAGAGCACAGTCTGGAGTGAGAGGAGGATCAGTGACTGAAATGATTGCCCAGTAGAGCAAAGCTAGTGGATCAGGATAGAAAGGTAGAGGTAGGGGTAGAACAAGTTTAACAGGTACTAGTGTCAGGACTATAGTGCGGAGTAATCAGCCATAGTCTTAGGCCTGAATCTTTGCTATCACCAGATATAAGGCACAAAACTCCCCATATGTTGTTACAGGTGTGTTACATGTCTTTAATTTTGAGGCATTTGCATTGTTAAGTCCAGGATCTGCGCATTCATTTATCACTCCACATCTAGCATCTAAATTGCATTGTGAGAGAGAGATATTGAATTGTGGCTTAGAAGTAAGTATATCGATAGGTAGTACTGTAGTGATTGGAGAAGTGTTTAAAGGGTGTATGGTCTGGGTTGATCAGGTGGAATTGAAAGCCGATCTGATAGTATTGCAGTTGAAAGAGATAGACATTTTAGGTATGGATTGGCTTACTGCACATAGGGCTATGATGAACTGCTACAATAAGGAGGTAAGTATTGAATCTCCCATTCAGTCGAGAGTAATATTTCGAGGTGTTAGTCAAGCAGTGCCAGCCAGATTAATTTCCTCAATAAGTTCTTTTAGACTGATTCGAAGTGGATGTGAGGCTTCTCTAGCCTTTGTAACTAATACCCAAACTAAGCAGACATCAAGGAAATTACCTTCCTAAACGGTGGTGAATCCTAAGGAGAATGTGAGTGCAATGATTGTAATAGTCGGTTTCCAAACCTACTAAAGGATTATAGTGTTAAATTACTTAGTCACATGAATTATATTATATTAGAGTGCATTTGGTGCATTTAGAATATGATTTTTATGATTTTATTCACATGCATAATATGGGAATACACACATGAATGTTGATTTAGAAAAAAATTACACTCAATTGACATATTTTGGGGTATGAAAGTTTCTAAATAATTGTGACATGATTGTGTATTTCTAATGTCTTATATTTTGATTTGCTAATAAAAAGAATTAATGGATTATAATTAAGGTCATGCTCGCCTCATCGTCTTAGGTCTCTGTTTATCTGCTATCTGCTCTTGGTTGGGTTAAATCTTCACTCGTCTTTGATTTGCAGATCTGTTGTGTTCTTTTATCCCAGCTGGGATTCATATTTTGTAAAGAACAAAATGATTATGATTTGTGACTGTGGGTGTTGGGTGAGTCTGTGATTTGTGTCGTGGCCTTGTGGCTGTGGATTGAAAACAAATTAATGGCAGTGCTGTTTTTCTTAGGTAAAGCTTTTTGTGTTTTTCTGTTTCAAGTTTGAATAATTAACAATTAACTAAATTGAGGGCTGAAATCTCTCACCTTTTACAAATCTTGGAACCTCTTCATTTTCTGTTTTTTTTCTTTGCTTTGAAACATTAATAATTGGTCATTTTATTACTAATTTTGATTATTTCTTTGAATAATACATTAATAATTAATCATTTTCATTACTAATTATATAAAAATTAATATTGAATTTGTAATTTAATTTTTCTATAATTACATTAAACATTAGATAATTTATTTTTTCTATAATTATATTAAACCTAAAGTAATTTGATTTTTTCAATATTACATTAAAATGATTCTAATGTTTATCTTGATTTATCATAATACTCATTACTCATTGGTTTAACATAATGTGAAATTGTAAATATTTAAACAAATCTTATATTCACGTCTTGTTGGCAATGTTATGAATATTGGTATGTACCGAATTTAGTTCTGATATGATACTGTACCAGTATTGATTCAATATTGGGCACCGTTTTGAGTAATTTTTTAAAATTATAAAATAGTCCTTGAATTTTTTTAAATTATAAAATAGTCCTTCAATATATTATACTTTATAATTTTACATCAATCATATTTGCAAAAATCATATATCATAATTAATTTAAAATAACTCATAAATATAAATATTAATTCATAAATTAAAATAATTCATTCAAGATTAAATACTAAACTCTCTCATAGATATATCAAATAATAGTGACATGTCTAGACCACTAATATAATAAAAAATAATACATTATCTTTGCTACCCAAAACTCGAGTTGAAGGTAGGGCGTTACCAAACCCTTTATAGTACCCCTCCACGCCTCGCAAGTGAGCCCATACTCATAAGCATTCCCAGTTCGTTTATGCTAGGATTCGAACTCTTAATCACTTTACTATCTAAAACTCGAGTTGAAGGTAGGGCGTTACCAAACCCTTTATAGTACCCCATTATAATTAATTATTAGAAAAATAGAAGAACAAGTGCATCTTTTTATAGGTAGCCAATTACTTATTTAAAAATTTTTACTGTCTTTTCTCTTTTTTTCTTTTTGAAAAAATGGACCTGACCTCATACAAATAAATTTATCCTAAAATCTCACCTAACTTCACCACAATGTCACTTGCACCAACCCATTTTCTACGCATCCTTTGATTATAACATTTCTCTGTAATGTTGTGATTACTTAGTTGTCATTTTTCAAAACATCACCGTTTCTCTCATTAAAAAACTAAAACTCACCTCCACCAAACTACTGCATCATTTCAGTTTTCACATTCTTCTTCTTCTTTCTTGGTTTCTACTTTTGTTTTGTCTTTTTAGTGTGACAAATTGTTTGTTTTGTTTGTTGTTTTGGAAATAAACTCTATTCTTGTCTTCCTTTGGCTGTCGTTCTTTTGAAGAGGCTTTGACTACATGAAGGTGCTAGTATGTTTTCTTTTTGGTCATCTGAAATATGGGTTTTGTGTGCTTCACTATTTTCTTACATGCTTTCACTAAATTGGCAACCTTTTCTGTGACTGGTGTGGGTGGAGATTAGCAGAGAGAGTAGAGAGACTGGAGATGAATATAGGTGGGCTAGGAGGAGAGAAAGAGAGAGAGTTTGTTAAGTTTTTTTTGCAGAAAGGTCCTTCAATTTTCTAAAATTTACAGTACTGGCCGGTATTCAACTGGTATTTAAATACCAACCTGTACCACTTAAAACCATTGGTACTGACGACCGGTACCACTGAAGCAAGTTTCGTACCATTTTTTGGCTGGTATGGTACCTTTTGCTCGGTACAATACAAAACTCAAACCTTTGCTTGTAGGTATTGGAAAATAAGAAGATAGACATAAATCACAACTTTTGTTTGATTTAACGTTATAAATCCCTTTTGGAAAAATAATTCCTCTCTTTCATATTTTTTTAGGATAGCTTATGTCAGCTTAAGATAAATGATCTGATTGTGATACATATTGAAAATTTAAGTTAAAATTGCAAGGATTAAAGATACAATTTCTCCATGTATAGTTTTCTTATTCATGTTGGAGTTTTATTGTTGAAACCAAATTTCATTTAATCTATATTAATTGTTTAAAAATTTTCATTTAATTTTTTCATTATTAGGTTATCTACTTTAGTAGCTTTTTGTGATGCCTGGAGATATTTTATTATTAGGTTATCTATTTTATGTTCTTAGACATAAGTCATTCTATAAATGGTATAGTTTAGTATTGAGTCTGTTGAGTAATAGTTATTATTCTATAAATGATTAATATAAACTAAAATTTTTTTTTATTTATTTGAAGACAGTTAAAATCTTATTAAAAGCTTTGTTCTTTTGTTTTTGGGTTATATTTGCAGTTGAAGACTTAAACTATTTTTGTGTTGAAATTCTCTCTATTAATTTATAGCTAGGTTTTATCACAAGTTACAAAAATATTAACCTTTGGTAATCTTTTATTATGTCAATAGTAATTTACATGTAGAATAAATTCTATTTTAATTTAAAAATATAAGATATTAAATTCTTCGTGTATATATATCTACATGAAATTTAGTTGCTTTGCTTTACAAGATTGTTGTTGTAGAATGATTCATTTGACTTTTTAACATGTCCATTCCATATTCAAATTGTTCCCTCTATATTAGTAAAGAATATTAACATATATCTTTATTTATTTTTACATATAAATGGAAAAAAGTTCAAGTACTCTTGATAATTCAGCTTCTTTAGATTTAGGAAGATTTAACAATCTAGCTTGTACTTATGCTAGATTGGTTTTTGGTATAAATAATCATACTATTTGTTTGTATTGCAACAACCATTTGAAAGGTAGGAGAATCACCAGATTAAAGAAGCATTTAGATGGAGTCAAAGGTGATGTGGAGCTTTGTAAGAAAGTTAGATATGATATGAAATAACAAATGAAAACTTTGCCTAAAGAGTATTAGCATAAGAAAGAAAGAAGGCAAAGATTGAACTATATAATTAGTAGTGGAAGTTCTTTTTGTGACAGTCTAGATGATACTAAGGATGGTGAGGGTGGTATTCCTATCCAAGAAGAAGGAATTGTTACCCTTAATAAGAGGAAGACAAGAAGGTTTGTTTCTAAAATTTTTCGATACGAGCAACTCCTAAAACTTGACCTTTAATTTATAATGTCTTATATTGTAAAAAAGTAGCTAACAATGTGGACATAAAAATGGCTAGATGATGTTATGATGCAAATATATCATTTAATACGACTCAGTCTTATTATTACCAGCTCAATTGATGATAATAAAGATAATCTTTGGAGCAGCTATGCTCCTGAAATAAAAAGTTATCTGAATGAAAGAAGAATAACTTAGGTAACTTATGAGTGTTTAATCAAGTATAACATATGTACAAATAGATGATATAAACCTATTATCAATTTTTTGGTTTATTCTGATAAGGGATTATGTTATTGAAGTCCATTGATGTATCTTTCCTTGTTAAGTTGGTACTCTATTTAAGATATTTGATGAAGTTGGGCTTAAAAACGTTATACAACTCATCAAAAATAATGATTCTGCTTATAAAGAAGTTGGAAAAAAGTCGCAAAGTACGTATAATTCTTTTTATTGGACACTTTATGATGCACATTGTATTAACCTGAAGTTGAAAAATATAAAAGATGTTAGATACTTTCCTATCATTGATGAGACTATGCAGGAAGTAAAAAAAGTGAACAAGTTCTTCTATAATCGTGTATGGGTCTTGAATTTAATAAGAAAGGATTTCACCAATGATAGGAATTTGTGTCATCTTGCTATTATAAGATTTGCAACTAATTTTCTATCACTTCAGTGATTGTTTTAATGAAGAAGGAACTGCGATAAATGTTTACAAGTGATAACTAGGTTATATCTCAGTATGTCAGGTCTAATGTTGGAATCAAGGTTTCTAAAATTATACTTAAAGCTCATGAATTTTGGTCCTAATGTCAATTTGTTATTCGAGTTTATGAGTCTTTGATGAAAGTACTTCTTCTAGTTGATGGTGATGAGAAGGCAACAGTAAGTTACTTTTATAAAGTCATAGAGAGGATAACGAAGCAGTCAAGACCAATATGAATTAGGCCTTCTTTATCTACATCTTATCTTGTAATTATCAATGAAAGATTGGAAAGGAAATTTACTCTTCTTATTTGCAGGTCAGATATTTTTTAATACCAATGTCTATTTTAAACAAAATTGTATAAAAAAAGCTAAAGTTAATGGGGAATATTATTAAATGTCATAATAATTATTGCAAATTAAATGAGGCAAGATATATTAAACTCACAAATGGAGGCTTACAAGGATGCTTTGGTGATTTTGGGATGCCCATTCCAATTCGTCAAAGAGACAAACTTAATTTAATCATATATTTCTTCACTTTTATTACTTATTGAAAAATAATCATCACTTCATTTTATTTATAAGGTTACTTTTATTGTCTTATAATTGCTTGGTGGGATCAATTTGCAAGTGGTGCTCTATAGTTGAAAAGATTACCAATTCAAATTATTAGTCAACGTGTGAGTACAATATAGTGTGAAAGGAATTAGATCATATTTTAATTCAGCTATTATAATAAAAGGAATAAATTGGAACACAAAAGATTAAACGATTTGGTCTTTGTTCGATACAGCTTAATGTTTCAAGAAAGGTATGTTATTATCATTATTAAGTCAAATGTAATTTATTATAATTTAATTTTATTTATTTACTAAGACTCTTAACAAAACAAGGTTTGTAGATCCAATTTTCCTTAACCATATTGATCTTTTGGCGGATTAAATTTCTAGGCAACCAAGTTTGATTGAAGAAAGTGACTTAGGAGATAATCTTGAATAGAAAAGTAGTGACATGTCATTTGGTGCAATGAATTTAAATGATAATGATGATGATGAGATTCTTCTCTATGATAAAGATTTTGTACCAAATAAAAATTAGGTCAATGTGAATTTAGTGGATATTCGATTGAATAAAGTTCTAGATTTTTCATTTCTTCTCATTTCTTTTAGTTTCACATGTATTTAATGCATACATTAAATTTTATATATGCAATATAAATACTAAACTTTTATTGTAAGTATTTTTATTTCAAGTTTTGCTTTTACTTAAATATATTCCTTAGCATAAACTCTTATTGTAATTCTTATGGAGTCATGGACCTATATTGTTCTTACTATACGATGTTTTGATATAATTATTCTTTATCACATGACATAAATTATAATATTTTAAATACTTTGGATTATTCTTAATTTTATATCTGTAAAATAATTGAATGATTTTCTTATATTGATTATGGTTATTATTTATACGTGAAATATGTGAAAAGTGATATTAATAAAAATAAAGAGATAGTTGTTATTTCAAACATATTATTATGAGTTTTTAGAAATGTAGTTGATGTATAATTAAAATTATATAACATAATATATAGAGGGACTATTTTTCAATTTTAAAATTTTAAGGACTATTTTGTATTTTAAAAAATTACTCAAAACGGTACATGATATTGATCGATTCCAATATCGTATCATACCAGAACCAAATTTGATACTGGTAATATGCAATGTCAATTTGAATAAGTTCAATCAAGTGAAAAATAAAAAGTATAGAGAAGAGATATTGGAAAACGATTTATATGATTTGATAAACCTTGCTTACCTCCACTTCTCAAGTCTCTTGTATGATTCCATTAATATCTTCTTTCAACTAAGTGAAGAGGAACCTTCTTACAACAAATTTTAATCAGCAAAGAGGAATCTTTGTATCTTTCTTAAAGGATGAAGAGGAACCTCAATGCTTCTTGAAAGAGCCAAATATAAGAAAGCCAACTTCAATTGATGTTTACAACTCAAGTAAACCTTGCCTGCTTACTTTAATACTCAAAGGCTGTCAATCACTTTACAACCATTGCAAATATTTAAAAACTCTTATTAATGTGTTATTGTAACCACCAAATCATAAAGAAGTCTAAAAACTTAAATCCAAAGTATTTATGCCCATACTAGCTCCAAAATATTGCTAGACACATTAGTCATTGTAATGACTAATAATAGTGACAACGGTCAACTAATTTGGTCCATTGGTCGACGAATATGTCATATTGATTGACTAATATATCGACCAATATCATATATAAACTCATTGTACATAATTTTTTAAAGTTCCTAACTTATTGATCGACCATACCTAAATACTAGCCGACCAACATGTTTAAAAATAATGTATAGATCAACCACACTTAGACATCAGTCCACCAATTTCTTCAAAAACAACACATTAGTAGACCAAACCTATACACTGGTTGATCAGTGTTTTTGAAAACATAATTTCAAAAACTTTTTAAGCTCCTTTAAAGATTAAACCATATTGTTTTAATTGAAACTTCATATAAAAATATTTTATAAGTTTCCTAAAGAGCATTTTAAAGATAAAGAGGGTTTGTTTTGAAATCAAAACCTTGATTCCTTACTATAAGAGATCAAGCGCATGCATAATGATCTGAAGTGGTAGAGAATGCTCACCGTAGTAAAAATCAACTATATGTTGTTTTATGCCCTAAATTATCGCTTTGGTTGTAGTTTAGTGACAAATTATTCAAAGGCATTATTTATCTTGTACATGTTTAGATGTATATGATAAAGTCTATGGAATAATTGTACATTGCAAATAAAATTATAATGAGATTATAATTATAAGATTCATATTGCATTTATGTACTATTCCTAAATATTTCCAGTCATTGTTTTATTAAGATTGGATATTAATAAAACGTAAAAAGACTAGTATACGTTGTGTTTTTCCTTATAAAGAAAGTAGTAGACCTCATAGGCTAAAGTATAGAGATACTTAAACAAACGTGTCCATGCTTGTTAGAGAACAAGTTCACTGAACAGACCCGATATGATAAATCCATTTGGAACATTACTTGTATGTCTATAAAATTCTCATTGTGATAATTGTATAAGTGATCATTTGACTTGAAGTCGTCAAAGTTATCTTGTATGAGAATTGCTATGTTTTGATACTACTTATGATCTATTTAATCATCGATTGTTTAATCAATAGTTATTGAATGTAGCATAAACTATATGGAGGTAGTTGTGTGATCAAGATAGGTTCATCACCCTAAAGTAATTAGGGAGAATGTTTCGTTATTCTCGATTAGTATTGATTCAAGAAATCCTTGGCTAAGGTGAAATGATGCTTTGTAAATAGTTTACAAATGTCATTAATTGAATCGATAGCTAATGACAGAGAACTATTATGATTAGACTTAAAATAGAGTAGACATTAATTTCATGCTCTATGTCTAATCGGAACATTGTATGATAAAATGATCGAATTATACAGAAAAATCACGCACGGAAAGGTTAGTAAAAACTACTTTGACATTCCTAAATATTTGGGTGGTCATGATATATTACTAGATGCCAATCTTGATATGTGATTATAAATTGTTTAATTAGAGAATTAAAGATAAATTAAAAAAGAGTTTTAATTTATCTAATTCTAATTATGAATTAGAATTATAATTTATAATCATTGCCAACATATTTGGGAA
>JAOTJB010319477.1:0-14642 GCA_027123815.1 Erythroxylum minutifolium | reverse complement strand
TTTTTTTATTTTGAATAAAATAAAGAAGGAATAGGATTTCGGAATAAGTGGATGACTTGAGCAAGCAAGTAAAGAGAGGTAAAGGGGGGCCACAAAAGAATTAATAAGTGAAATTGGAAAGATTGGAAAAAGAACAAAGGAAGGAAAAATCAAGAAGTGGTGAAAAAAAACTACCAGCCACGATCGTGGCCTGCGACTATGCAAAACAAAGGGAGCATGCAATTTTTAATGAAAGTTTTACCATTTTACCCTTTTAACCACCTATATATTCAGTTATAACTTCACTTTTACTTTTATTTTCACTTTCATTTTTACTTTATCTCTCTAGTCGTCAACCCACAAAAGCTCTCATATCTCTCTAAAAATTTTCAACCTAATGTTTTTCATTCACATTCTACCCAATTATGCCATATAGTAAATAATTAGCCCGACGGGAGCCATATGAAGGACAGCAAGTTGTGGGATGTGTAAGAAATCGAGCAATAGACTTTGGTGTGCCCTTTCCAATCTACACAGAGGAGGAAGGTACTTGTTTCTGATCCCTTTGTGCTAGACAATTTGCGGTTCCTAAGGACTTTGATTTTGACACACTCGATAGGCTAGAATTGCATAAGCGAGTAGAAAACCTAGCTGAGAGGATCTAGTAGGCCCAATTCATACAATTTCAATTTTTTGTTTATCAGGAGCTTATACTGAAAAATTTCACTTCCCTGACTTAAGACCCTAGGAATCCAAAGGAATTATGGTTTAGGTTGGGAACCCGAGCCAATGAATTAAATGTAGAAATCTTGTATGAGATGTGTGGATTCCCTGAATCCTCCATCATCGATCATCATGAAGACTTTCGTCCTTCTCAATACTGGAATGAGCTTATTAGAATTGAGCAATTTCATGCAAAAATGCTTATAATAACATTATAAGGGCCTACGAACACTTATTGCAACACAAATTCAAAAATCATCTGGTTTTCAATAAAACCGAAACCAGTAAGTGTTCCATAAAGGAACTTTTCATATTGTGATGCATGGACCACAGTATTCATATATGCACATCCACACTTATGCTAAATGCCACAAGAGGAGTAACAATCTAGGAATAGGGTATATAGTGCTTGCCTTTGCAGAATATTTTGGCATGGAATGAAGGGGACTAATTGTTCATCTCCTGAAATTCTTAATCCATCATCACTTATGGCGAGCTAAAATCCTTAAGTCCCATAATATGGTACTTAGGGATATCATCCAGAAGATACATGTCTGAACTAGGGCAAGTTCAGCAAGTTCGAGCCCAATGCCACCTCAGTAGAAAGAGGAATCAAGTGAAGAATCCAAGGAAAAGGAAGAAGAACATGACTAGAAGGAGGTTTTGGATGCAATCTCCGAAATTAATAAGACTCTCGCAGAAAACACCAGAATGTTAAAGGAGATGGCCCAAACACAAAGTCAGAGTCAGGATATCCATCGGATCCACAGATATTTCGAAGCTCAGGGCATTCAACTACCACCTCCGACACCATCACCACTTCAGTCTCCATAAGAATTGTGTCTAACCCATTTATTTTTCTTTTTCAAATTACCCTTCAGTTCTAATTTTTATGTTATTTTATTTTATTTTTTGTCTACTTTAATTTCTATTTTTCTTATCTTTTATGCGCGTGTGTGTTCCCGTCACACATTGAGGATATTTTGTTTTTCAAGTGTGGGGAGGGTTATGTGTTATGCTTTTGAATGTGATTCTGCATATTGTATGATAATTATTAGGTTGCATTTTGTGAACTGTATGAATGTGTCAATGGCTTAGATGAAGTGAAAATTTTTAATTTTGAACATAGCCTATTAGGTTGTAAATAATCATTAGCTCACAAAATTAGTGAAATAGGAGTTTTGGATAAATATATAACTTAATTAAGATTTAGTGTAAATTTAGCACCCTATAGGTTGTCACATTCATTCATAATTTGAGGCCTTTTAACTTAAATAGCTTAACTAGTATTTTTCATAGAAATAAGTAGCTTAAATAACAAGGCAAGTAATAAATAAAAAATTGTTAAATAAATCACTATTCCGCTGGCCTTTAGGTTATGAATAGAGCTAGTAGCCAGTTGAAAACGTGATATAGCTAAGTAACTAGATCGACAAGTATCACAAATGTGTGCCTTCCTGTCAAAAAGCTATAATGACGTTTCAACTAAGCGGTTTAATAAAAACATGACTTAGTTGAGTAATCAGATCGACATTCATTACTAATGTTTGCCTCCACATAAACAAACTAAGCTTATGTTTAAGAATAAAAAAAGTGTTTCCTTAATAAAACCTACCTAACTTGTAATAAGCTTGACATTTCATGAAAATATACTGAGGAAAAGTTACAGAGTCTGAAGGATCAAAGAATTATTAATGTGTGTGTGTAATTAAAAAAGGTAAATAAATTAACAATTAGATCTTGATTAAATTGTATATTTATTTCAAAGCCCCTAGACATAGGTTTTGCATGTAAATGATTAGATATAACTTGTATGATTGTATTTAAGATTAAATTTATTTCATGAAGTCGAAGCCATTACCTCATTATCGCATTGTGTATTGTGTATTTGTTGTTTTATTTGCTTGAGGAGAAGCAAATGTTTAAGTGTGGGGATGTTGATAGTTATGATTTGCATGATATTTTAGGGTTCAAATTGTAAAGTAATTAATGTTAATTTGAGTGTTTAATGTGTATTTATGTTTTAATTGTGTTAGTTTATGTGTTTAAGTGTTTAAGTGTTTTTATGGGTTAGTATGAATCTTTGAGCTTAAATGTTATATTTTTAAGGTGCCGTGATGTGTTTGTTAGTGTTTTAAGGTACCTTGATGTGTTCGAAGAGTTTCGAGCCAAAAATATGGCCCATGATTGTGACACAACAGGCTACGATCCTGAAAGAAAGAGGCGAGCTGACAAGATTCAGGCCAAGATCGTTTACTTTGGGCCACGATCGTGATAGAGAGGGTTAAAATCAACCCCAGGGCTTCCAAAGTATAAATACAACATTAAGGGACGAATGAAGTAGCCTTTTGGAAGATCCTTTTCCATCAACCAAATTGTGAAACCCTATAGAGTTTATCGAGAGATTGAGGAAGGAGACGAAGGAAAAGAGACACAGAGAAGAAGCTTTACCTGAAGTACTTCCTAGAACAGGAGGTTTCTCGTCGTCACTGCCTCCGCTATTCCATTCCCGACGTATTTTTTGGTTATTTTAATTTTATTGATGTATAAAGTTGAGATAGTTGTGTTGAATAGGTTGTGTTGAATGTTGAGTTTTTGTCTATACTTACCTTTGGGATTATAAATTAGGATTAAAGATTATAACTCGAGAGAGAGTAATCCACCCTAGGACCGTTTAAACCCAGTAATTGGATAATTGTATAATTATTTAGGGTTTCATTAAGGTCAGATAAAATTGCCTTTCTCTCTATTGGTAGTTCCTCGGTTGATTCTTGATTGGGCTGTGCAACTGCTATCCTGTTATATTTTTTAATTTTAATTCTCATAACTGATTGTTTGATTGATTAATTTTTTGTATTAGTTGTTTATTTTAAATTATTATGATTTAGTTCAGCCTTAAATTTTAGGATTAGTTTAATC
Source organism: Erythroxylum minutifolium (assembly GCA_027123815.1). NCBI lineage: Eukaryota > Viridiplantae > Streptophyta > Magnoliopsida > Malpighiales > Erythroxylaceae > Erythroxylum > Erythroxylum minutifolium. The sequence goes on along the minus strand of JAOTJB010319477.1, from coordinate 11,021 downwards.
CTCCTCGTGGTATCGATACCTTAATTACTGCACGAACGACCCATGCGCTTGTAGTATTATTGAGTTTAAAAATAATAAAAAAATTTCATAGTGTAACACCCCAATTAGTGAGTGCCAAATTGTTATGTGTTCATAGCCATCCGCTCAAGTAATATCCTAGCTTCAATAGGAGTCTTTTCCTAAAGTGCCCTACCACTTGCTACATCAACCAAACTCCTCTCTATCAATAGCAGTCCTTCATAAAAATATTAGATGAGAACTTGCTCCAGTATGTTGTGATGCGGGCAACAGGCACATAACTTCTTAAATGTCTCCCAGTACTCGTAAAGCTTAATACCAGATGTCTCCTTCTGAATACTTGCCATCTTTGAGGCTAGAAAATATTTCTTTAAGAATAACATCTCTAACCATCTGTTTATGCTTCCAACAGGTAAGTTAAATAGCCAATCCTTCACTGCATCCTTGTGTGAGAGCAAGAAGGCTCTTAACAAGATCTGCTTGTCGGTCACCCTTAGTGGCTTCATGCTTAGACAAACCACGTCGAGCTCCTTAAGATGCTTATGTGCATCCTCACCTACAAGACCATGAAAGTTAGGCAATAAATTAATTAGTCCATCTTTTAACTCAAAGGTAACATGTTTGGCAAATTTCAGAAATGTTATGCATAATAGTCTTTGAGTTAAATCAGGTGCAGCCAACTCCCTCATTGTCCTCGAATTTGCCGTCATCTCTTTTAATTTTGCTTCTGATTTTTCTACCAAAATTCACCTTACTTCCCTATGCAATCTCCGTAATGTTTTTTCGATCTTTGGATCAAGTTGCTCGATTTCTCTGCTAGAAGATCTTGTAACTACCATATACCAAAACTCAAAAACTTTTAAAATTAAAAAATAATAAAAAGAAACAAATATCAAAAAATATATCAAAAAACACCAACTAAAATCAAATATGACAATTAAATTACCACATTTTCTAACAACAGTGCCAAAATTTGATAGCGCGTGTCAAGTGCAGTGTAAAATTTACCTGACTCTACACACTAAAATTTGTAGTTATGGTGAGTCAGAATCAAATCCATAGGGAATGTTCGGTTAATTTTTGTAAGAAAATTAATTGATGTTAGGAAAATATAACAAAGGGGGTTTTGGATTTTAATCAATTTAGAAAATAAAACCAAATTAAACTTTTGAAAACAAATTAAAGAAAGTAAAAAGAAATGATTAAAGTGTCAAGAATGAGTAAAGTTCGGTTCTAGGTTCAATCTCAGCCTAAATATGATCAAGCATATTCCATCATCCTAATGTCTTTACAACTCTCTTCAAACTATTGATCTAAGATTAATAGAATGCTCTACCAATCCCATTTTCCCTTAGGTTGTATTTAATCAAGACATGATCATTAATTAAACCTAATTATCGAATAACCTAGGATACAATCTCTACATTTAATTTGACAGTCACATTATGAAGTGGAAAACGATCACTATAGGTAGTAACATCATATGCTTGGGTTTTCTAACCTAAGTTATGTTGTTCCTAACGATACAGGATCATTAGACCCTACTAAAAACATTAAAAGTAAAGATTACAATTTTCAATCAATGTTATAGCAATAGGTTTGAAATAAAACAATAAAAATAGCATATTAAGATCATCCATCCCAAAATCTGATGAAATCAATATAAACAACATAACAATCCAAACATAAATTGTATGTTAAGATGACAAAATGGCGTATCCATGATTTAGTGTTGGCATCCCCATAGAATCAACTTAGAAGCTTAATCCTCCATCTTTATCCTCAAGCTCTCACCATAGGCTTTAACCTCCATTACCACTATCGGAGCTGAAAAATGATGAAAGAATAAAGAACGAAGAGAAAAAAAGCTTACGGCTCACTCTTCTCTCAAATGATGTCTCTCTTCTCTATCGTCGCATCCTTTCCTTATGTAGTAAAAAACTAAGTTTAAATATTAGGACACCTAACCATTTTGTATGACAGCTAGTCTTTCCACCCCTATGAGTGCCCTCTCACGGGTGTCACTTAACAAGCCATGCTTATGACTTGCTTCTCACGACCATGAAAAGCTTCTCACATCCATAAGAAGCAATCTGCCCTTTAAATCATCTGCATTTCTTTATTCCAAGTGTAGCCATCAACTTTTGTCTTCTTAAACATTAAACATTGGTGGATTAAAAGGACAGTTGACTAGAAGTATACGAAAGCATAAGAAGCTACTGGAAGATGGCTTCATTGTGAGAAACATTTGGTCACCTTGCATGGGAGATATTGCGTGTATGCATGGTTATTAATGTGATAAGCAGCTGGTTGGGTATAAGCATGTTACTTCACTTGAAATTCTTTGTCCCTTCTTTCAATCCTCTTCTTGTTCTTGCTCCATAAATCACCAAATTAAGGACATTAATAAGATGGATTAAATGAACATACTTTCAGGTTACTTTAGCTCCATGAATTAATAAATTAAAGGCATCCGTCTATAATGTGAAGGCATCTTTAGACTTTGTAAAATAAATTTTAGATCTACTAAGATAAAGATGATCTTAAGCTATGTCATGGGTAATAAGAAGGCGTACAAATAATATGGCATATATGGGCACCTAGCCCAGTTATGCATAATATTGAGCCCCTCAAATTATAATGAGGAAGAAAAATTCATTGTTGCCTACAGAGAAAAATAGGGCATAATAGATGACCCCTTATCTAATAAATATAATCTGGGTTAGAGGAATTACCTAAACTTTTCATAAAATAAGAAAGGAATAGTTGAAGCAAAAAGAACAATAAAACCACTTAAGTTTAGAAATATGTTAGTTTCAACAATAACCACTATAAGAAAAAGGGATAGAGGAGATATTGAAGCAATTCCGATCTTTTGTTGATGCTCAGTTAAACCATCTAGGAATTTGATGATAAATTGGCCAAAGTGGTGCAAATGACTGATGCTTCCATTTCTAGTGTTAGTCTAGAAATTAAAATTAAATGGAATATAATAAAAGCAAAGTTAGTTCCATCATTAACTAGAGCTGCTCAACAAAAAAGACCATCTTGTGTGAAGCCATATAACATCAATTTCATACCCTCATTAGCTTAAAATAAAGACTACAGAAAATGGATTCAACAAATTTTTTGAGTTTTTAAAGAACTGAATTTCAATATGCCCTTTATTGAAGCATTAGCTTAAATTCCTTTATTTATAACGTTCTTATATGAGATCATCTCTTATAATAAGAAATTAGAGGAGCATGTTACAATTTATTTGACTAAGGAGTGCAATGCTATCATTATTATAAGTTACCTTTAAAGTTAAATGATCCATGCAGTTTTATTATCCCTTGTAAGTTTTGAGATTCAAAACACACTAAATGTTTATATGATTTAACTGCTCGTATAACTTTAATGCATTTTCTTACTTTTAAGAAGGAAAGGCTATGAGAGTTTAAGATGAAGACCATATCACTTTAACTTGATGGTAATTTTATCAAATACCCTATTAAGGTTATGGAAGATCTACATTTGAAAGTAGGAAAATTGATTTTTTCCAACTGACTTTTTGGTAGTGAGCATGGAGTATCACATTGAATTCCATTATCATAGGTAGACCTTTCTTAGCTCCTATTAGGTTAATTACTAAAGTTACTAAGGGAAAGCTTGCACTTTATGTTTTTTTAATTAAAATATTTCATTGAATAAAAATATATACAATCTAGAGTATAACTGACCTATAGTAGTCTAAAAGATCTAGATTACAAAAAATTGTGGTTCCTAGTAACCATCTACATTATGATATCTAAAGGAGACTTATGAAAATGAAAAAGAACTAGTATTAATCCAATGTCCATCTTCTCTTCATGCCATTTGACAAATTACTGTTATTCCTCTTGTTAACGTGGACAATCTACAATGAAGATAAATGTCATAAAAAACAATTTCTTTTCTTCTACGTTATTGTTTAAAAATTATGTAATTTCTCTCTTTCCATATATTGTATATTAATGCTACCTAGGTTATCTTAATTTCTACTAGATTTGCTATATTATGCTCTCTGGTTTCCCCAACCAAGAAATAGTTTCACCCCAAAAGTCCACTTTTAGCACCCCAATCTTATAGGGCATATTCCAGAACATACTGTCGGTATTTGAGAACATACTCTATGAGGGTGGCATGCTAGGACAGTCAGTCAATCATACACATTGCAAAATTTTCACGCATCACACACATTTCAGAAAAACTAATAATTAGTTATGACCCATTTTATTTATAAACATCACCAATCACAATTGTTGCAAACAATAAACATATCATCAAAATTTCAATTATCATTTGGGCTTATTACAATTACAAAACACTTCCAGTCATAAAGTCATAACACTTTGCAATTTGCATAAATACTATACAATATTTAGGGAATACAATTTCAAAATACAAAAAGACTGTAGACATGTGCAGGTGCAAATTGATCCCGACCTCTACCTCTTATTCGATTGCAATGGCTAGACTTCAATTTGTCTAACTAGATATCTTATCTGAGCCTGAAAGATAATGTTATAATTTTGGTGAGTTTTACAAACTCAGTGAACGGATCAACCTCGATGGCTCACTCATATCACTTAACACAAATAATTTACAGACAATTCACATCATCACATAAGGAACATTACTTCACTAGTTCATCATACATCATATATCACTTTACTCACTTATTTTACAACTCTCATTCAAACAATTCAAATAATACATTTAAATCATTTAAACATAAATATCGATTTATATGCAATGCTCATGAGACTCACTTTTAGTTATTACACATTTGTGACCTAGTGCTGTAACTGTCCCGTATATTATGGATACTAAGCTCATTAATAACTATCCTATAATTGTTGGAGATACCAGGCTCATTATGCATAACGAGCCTTTGACTCTTAATTACTTTGTAAGCTTTAAGCTCTTTTTCGGTGGCTACTCCAATCACAACTTTCTTTATCTAATCATGCATTCATGTAGTGGAATGCATCACATTCACACATATCCAATCAATCACTTATGTTCAATTTTCACATTCACATTCACATATCATCGGACGTAAGTCCGACATTCTTTAATTAAGTTGAGAACACTTATTTGTTGCTCATAGGCATTCAATGAAGCACTTCTAAAATGTTCACATTCATCAAACTCGTCAGACTATTAATGTCCGGCAATATCACAACCACATTCACATCAGTAATAATGCAATATAGAAATTTAGACAAAACAATATTCAAAGTAAGACCATCTAGGTCGACTCACAGTACTCTCCAGATTAGCATTTGCTTCCATGATCTAGAAATGTCTGGATGTTGAGTTTGAATCCTATGTATCAACTTCATGCAATACATATTGTATACATATTACTAACTGAACAATCGCATAAACATTCAATTGTACACATATGTATATGTGTAATGTATAATGCATGCTCAATTTGACGATTCCAGGTAGATTTCCTTAATCGCATCTCTTAATCATTCAAACATCATTATTTGTATATGCCTAGCTTATTTTTAGGTTTACACCTCAATTGTACAAGATCATTCTAAGTTCATCATTTAATCATTCATCAAGGTCATTCTAACATTTTAAGATCACAAAACATTCAATTTATCATTCATTTTTACTCAGTACTTATCATTCATCTTAATTGAATCACATTAGCCTTCATAAGTTCAATTCATTCCCGTAACATCTCGAAATTCCAGATTTGAACACTTAATATTTAACAATCCATTCTTAAATGATATCCTCATTCATCACCTTAAACATATCACTCATTTAATCACTTATTTCATCATAAAATTAAGACCATTTCAAGATTAATTCAAACCTAAATATATCATATAAAAGTGCCTAACCATTTGTTGTTTCAAACCACTAAAAAAAGAATCGTTTTTCATGTTTAGCCCATTCCCACAATCGTGGATGATTTCCCATGATCGTGGGTTTCATTGGCAGAAATTTTTTGCCTTCTTTAAGCAATCCCACGATCGTGGACATGTTCCCATGATCGTGGGTTGCTTTTTTCCGGAAATTTCTAGCTTTGTTCTTCCAATTTCTAGCTTTTTGATCCCCTTTAGGTTACATATATCATCTCTTATGCTTAGTTTATTATTTGTAGCTTATTTCCTCAACATTTCCTCTTCATTCTCACATCCATTTCAGCTTAATATCAATCATAAACAAATCATACTCTAGGGTTGATCATAGACACCAAAAATAGAACATATCATATACAGACATTCATTATATTTTTTGCAATCATATTGTACTCCATTATCAAATTCATTTCACTTCTAAACTATCACTCTAATTCATCTCATTTCAAGACACTCCTTTAGCCTTTTCTTTAGCTTTAAATGAAATTTAGTTTACCTTAATAATAACTAACACAAATTCATATGATTATACATTAAAAATAGAACATGTAGACATCAACCCTTTATAAAAACTTTCTACATTCTGTCTACACCATCTTCATAATCATTTTAACTCAAAAGCATCACTACAACAACTTATGAATCATTACTCATCACATATATACAAAAGCAAGACATTTATATGCTCATTTCCTCAGTCATGATTTAACATATATACATCACCATTTGATGATCATTTAACCTCTAATTATCATCATACATGTTTCATTTAACAAATCACAAAGAGTAATGCTATACACTTACTTGAATAACTTCATAGTTTTCAAATCACACTTAACCCTAGCTTCCAAGCATCATTCAATTATCCCCTTTTTCAGGTAGATTAGGTTAGGCTTTCAAGTAACAAGATGGAGAAGGTAACATATTGGGATAGCTAGTGAAAAATGGTAACAAACTCAACGTTGAGAGTGTGAGGATATAAAGATCGTGAGTGGGTCGTAAATAAAGAGAAGAGATAAAAAAGATGAGAGTATATCTTGCAAATGAAAGACAACGGAGAGATGGTCATTTAATTAGGTAATTTGTGAATTATAAACAAGGAGATTGATTGCTTAGTGAGTGTCGTGACACAAGTTATGACACTCACCACTTAATAACCAATTTAAAATGCTAATGCCTTCTTGCTTATGCTACTACATATTTCTTAGTAATCAATCCATTTGTCTCCCAATTTCTAATCTAATTGTCTCCCAATTTTCAATGACACTTGCCATTAAATCCTAATGACACTTATCAATAACTTCTGCTATCATTTAACATTTAATTATACTACCATTATCAATGGTCTTGCCACTTGACATTTTTCCTAGTCCAAAATACCCTTAATTCTAGAAATCTCTCAATTTAACAAATAAATTCCTGTATAACCCATTTATCATTTATTAACCATAATTCAAGACATAATAATCATAATCCACATCATAATCACATTAAAATCATTTATACACAAAAAAAGTCAAATGAGTGCATGAACAATCATTGTAATGTGTGCAATTTTCAATAATCACGTATGTGTATCCTTATACTAGTGATATGCATGAAAATGCAATGCACCTCATATATTCTCTATGCTATTTCTCATGTATCTTAGATTAGGATCCTTTGTCCTAGCCCTTAGTATGGAAATGGGATGTTACACCACTGATCAACCTATGTTGAGAATAACCTGCATTCAACCCCAAACTTGCCTGGTATACATCTAATCATAACATTTTCTAAATTTTCTAGTTTAGTATTACATAACTCATAGTGCAATGTGTTAATTGATAACCTAATCTTATCCCTCATGATCAGCCCTCCATTGATTACCATCTAAAAGATGACTGAATGAGTTGAATTGATATCAATGTCCTATACGAAAGTTGTCCACTCCTGCCTTATGTTATGTGTAGTAAGTAGAAAAGTTTTGTATGCTTTTATGTTAAACTTCCTTGATTTATCTTCTAACCACTAAATTTCATCTTATTCTCCCTCATGAAATCTTTGCATCTCTTCTAATATGAATTTGACACTTCAATCATTATGATAGGGCCATATCCATTGATTATTTCTAATTAGCATGTTCACTTTAGTTTTCGGATTTACCACCAATTTTAAGGGTTGTATCTCTTCCACCTGATATAGGGGACCTTTACAATGCCAATTATCATAAAAAAATTTGTGCTTTCTCCATTCCTATTCTTGTGGAATACTTGATTTTGCATCGATTGCCTTATCTTTAGGATCTCCTTTAAAGTTCCTAATGTTTCTTTCCATGGCTTTAGTATCCAAATAACCTTATTCTTTATAATTACATTATGTATCCATTTCACCCATAAATCCTTCCTTTTGTAACATAACCAACACAAGTTCCTGGCTCTACTTACCCTGTTAATCATCCCTATAGAGTGAATTCCCAGTCCCATTTAATGCTTAGGACTGCAAATTTTACTCGAACTTATATTTGCTTTGCTTATACCTTGGTTTGAACCATTCCACTAGAAGTCTCTAAATCTCCTGTCTATTTCCTTGAGGATACGTTTTGGATGGATAAGTGGTTAATCTAATAATTGTTAAGGTTGCTCAAGATTGTCTAAATTAGTTAAAGCCTACCTCTATAACAAAGGAATCTATTACTTTATTAGTTAATTCTTCCATGGAACCTATTACTCCACTAGTAATTTTCCACATATTTTGGATGATAAAAAGACTTAGAAGATTATTTTATGATGGATGTACTAGACTTTTGTGTGGAGCAAATATCTATGGCTTATGGTGATAATAAGTATCAAGTGAAACTTTAGGACTTAAAAACAAATAGGAGGATCATACTAAGAGTGACTGTGTTACAAGGTCAAAAAATGAATATTATACCTATAATTTATAGTAAGGAAACACATGACCTGGAGTTAGAATCTTTATCTCCTTATTCTCATTTTTATACACTTAGGACATACTTACATAAACCTTTTTTAAATTAAAAATCCTATTGTATTTCCTTAGCAAAAGCTTGTGATCTAGGAAATCATGATCGTCATCATTGTGATATGAGATAAGTAAAGAGCTTAATAGGGCATCTAACTAAATAACATGTAAATAAGGGCTTATGGGGAGGCAACCTATTAGATCTTAACTTTTCTTATCTTTTGTTTGTATGTTTTCTTTTTTTTTGTTTTACTAATGTTTATCTTATTTTAAAGGAAAAATTTTTGTGAAGTTTCATAAAGTTTTATCTTATAATAATTGTATGAAATTATGGAAGAATTCTCAACCTTAATCATCTCCTTTGAATGAATATATCATCTTATTTGTTTTTCTTTGCGATTAATGCTATGTTTAATTGTTAAGGATTGAGTTTACGAGATTTCCCAATAATTTTTTAAAATAGCATTGTCTCCTTATTGAGTTTTTTCTTTCGTGTGTTTAGGTTATTATTTTTTCATTTTTTTGTTCAACCATTCATATATGTCAAAATTCATGAGTTAAAGGTCGTGGGAAGGAGACATATTGGAAAGATGGAAAAATCAAGTTCAACCATGAATTGGGTAATGCAAACTATAAATGGAATCAATTATGGAAGAAGATATGTGTTGGCATTAGAAAAACAAATGGGTTGTCTAGTGTCAATTGTAAAAGTGTGACTAGTGTTGGTTTTATAAGAAAGAAAAGTTTAAAGTTTTAGGACAAAATTGGTGCTAATTACAAAGCATATTTGACACTGGTCTTATACTAATCCCCACTAGTATAAATAACCAAAACGTTATTTTTTCTCCTCCCAATAAAACTCTTTAACCTTAATTTTTTAAACCATATTGACTTTTTGCATCAATTTTGAACTTTAAAACTCTAACTATCTTAGTTACATATAAAACTCATATTCTGATCTATAATATGAGCCTGTAAAATTCATATTTCACACTAATGGGATAGATTTTGAGGCTTTTAATTTTGAGTTGTTATAGGAGTAATCACATAATGGATTTCGTATTTTATACTACCAATTAAGTTGTTCTACTAATTATCATAGTACAAGTACACTAAGTTTGCATTTAGAGTTTTATTAAGGAGAATGTGGATTAAATATGTGATGCTTTTATGAAGTTGGGTTGCTTTTGACTTAGTATTATAGATTTTAGAGTTGTTGAAGCTCTATATTATATTATTATACTTACTAGGAGTGTGACAAAGTGTTGTGAAGTTATGGTAAAGTTGATTATGATCTATAATTAGCTTGTTTAATTTTATGTCGAGAAAATGCTTCAGAGATACAAGTGGCTAATAAGGAAGAGTGAGGTTCTTTCATATGCCTCATTGACAGAGTCATCTCTAGAGGACTCTATTAGAATTACAAATATGGAGAAAAAGGAATGATATAATAAATGGAGTAACAATAATTGATCAAAGAGAAGACCATTATACCTAATATCAATCAGGTTTTTAATATTCAAAATATACATAGGAGTCTAACTTATGATTATTTATTAGCTCTTTGAACTAATTATTTGACACGACCCGATTTCCAGGCCGTGTTGGCACTAGGGAATGGGTAGGCTTAATGCCACCAAGACCCGTAGTAAGCCTAACTTTTCTATGTTCTACTGCAAATCTGGCATGACCTATTCGTTTGTCTGACCATATATATGCAATTACCTGTCTAACAATTCAGTGATAAGTAAGAACATTTCATTTCATCATCAATTGTCATTCTCCAAAATCTCACGGAAGCGCTCATTCATCTCATATACATCAAAATCTCAAGTCTTTCATTACTCTTATATACATTCTCAAAAATATAATACAACCATGTATGTAGAATGTAACAGACATCATTATGACAACTTTGCTATGACAAACCATGGAGCAACTATATGCATCTGCAATCTACAACATGTCAAAAGGTTTACTTGCTCTGGTAGTCCAAGCTGATCACCAAAAAGGCTTGGATCTCTTTCTTATCTACTCTTCTAATCTCCTGAAATGATAATAGTGAGAGGTGAGTCTACAACACGACTCAGTGAGATATAAACATGCTACCATGCTTGTGAGGCTAGG
>JAOTJB010319410.1:0-14650 GCA_027123815.1 Erythroxylum minutifolium | reverse complement strand
TTTAAATCCCTTATGTACATCAACTTTTCCAATTAAGCTTTCTAAGTGTCCAATAAGTCTATAAATCATGTCTAATCACCTCTAAGGAATTAGAACACATTTAACTCGGCCACCATGGCCATATCCATCCATGGACTCAGTTTTACACACTTAGAAGCTTATATGTCAGAAATCTCCAAGATTTCACATACCGATGAACTCTAAGTTCATGTAAGGGCATATAATATTATGTATCATTGGCATATATTCTGAAAGGATTCGAATACATTTTTGTACTTATATACAACCATGTATATATCAATATATAGTAGTATCTCCAAATATAGACCAATACAAAAAGGGCTCAAAGAGTCCGGCATTACAAGTCCTCCCTCCCTCAAAAGAGTTTCATCCTTGAAACTCCTAAATTGAGGATACAAATAAAAGGGGGTACTGACGTCTCGTAGCATCCTCAGGCTTCCATGTCATCTCCTCGACCCTGATGATCTTCCAAAGAATGTCTGTGGGAACTTCATTGCTACGTAACCTCTTTATCTGCCGATCCAAAATCTAGACTAGTTTCACCTCAAAACTCTGGTCTTCTCTCAACTCCATTAGAGGTGTCTCCAAAACATAAGATGGGTCCAGTATATACTTCTTAAGCATCGAGGCATAGAACACATTATGGATCCTATCCAAAATTGGTGGTAATTATAACCGATGTACTACAGTCCCGATGCACTCCAGGTTACGGAAAGGTCTAATATATCGAGGGTTTAGCTTCCGCCTGCTCTGAAATCGAATCATACCTTTTGATAGTGATATTTGAAGGAAAAACCATATCACCAATTGCAAATTCTAATGGTCGTTGCCTCTTAGCTGCATAACTCTTTTGACGATCTTGGGTGGCTTTGATTTTCTCCCAGATGACCTTTACTTTCTGAGTGGTAATTTCTATCAATTCAGCTCCTTCGACTTTGGCTGTACCAACCTCATCCTAACATAAAGGTGTCCTACACTTTCTCCTATAAAGTGGTTCATATGGTAGTATATCGATACTTGTCTGATAACTATTGTTATAAGCAAATTATATCAAAGGCAAGTGCCAGTCCTAGCTTCCTTGGAACTTCATCACACATGCTCTCAGCATGTCCTCCAGTGTCTGAATGGTCCTCTCCGACTGACCATCAGTATGGGGGTGAAAGCCAGTACTAAACTTCAGTTTAGTCCCCAAAGATTCCTGAAATTTTGGTTAAAATTAGGAGGTGAATCTCAAATCCCTATCAATATTATAGAAACTGGCACCCTGTGTAGCTTAACAATCTCATTGATATACAGCTTTGCCAACCTCTCCAATAAATAGGTTGTGTGGATAGGCAAAAAATGAGCAGATTTCATCAATCTATCCACTATAACCCAAATAGCATCGTGACCCTTCAATGTACGAGGTAGTCTAACTATAAAATCCATTGTCATGTGTTCCCACTTCTATTCTAGAATAGCCAAAGACTGTAACAAACCCATTGGCTTCTGATACTCTGCCTTTATCTGTTGACAGGGAAGGCATCTAGCTACAAATTTTGCTATCTCTCTCTTCATCCCTGGCCACCAATAGCTTTCTTTAAGAGTTCGATATATCTTGGTGCTACCAGGATGTATAGCATAAGTTGAACTGTGAGCTTCTTCTAAGATAGCTCACCTGAGACCTTGGTCATTCGGCACACAGACTCTGTCTTTGAAGACTAACAACCATCTTCTCTCAGTTAGAACCCCTCATCCTCTTTGTATGGTAATTTCTCTCGAATGACCATTAACTCGAGATCATCAGCCTGTGATCTCCTGATCTTATCAAATAGTGTTGGTCGAACTTTAAACCATGCTAGTAGTTTTTTGTCATCCTCAGCCACTAAGAGTCCAACCCTAAGCCTCCGTATACTCATCAAATGAGTCATATGAGGATTTTATCTGACAGTTACTACCGAACAGGATTTACGATTCAGTGCATCAGTTACCACATTTGCTTTTCCCTGGTGATAGTCAATCACTAAGTCATAATCCTTAATTAACTCCAGCCATCTCCTTTGTATAAGGTTTAGCTCCTTCTATATCATTAGGTACTTCAGACTCTTGTGGTCAGTGTATATACGACAAGTCTCCCCATAAAGATAGTGTCTCCAAATCATGAGTGCAAACACCATCGCTGTGAGCTCCAAATCATGAGTAGAATAATTTAGCTCATGCTTCTTCAGCAGTCTAGAAGCATATGCGATCACTTAGCCGGCCTACATAAGTACACAGCCAATCGCCTAACAACTGGCATCACAGTATAGCTCATACCCAACCCCCTGGGTAGGTAGACCAAGCACTGGTGCAGAAGTCATTCGTTTCTTCAATTCCTAAAAACTTGCCTCGCATTTGTCATCCCACTGAAATTTTACCCCTTTCCAAGTAAGCCTCGACAAAGGGGCTGCAAGTATTGAGAAACCTTCAACAAATCTCCAATAATAACTAGTTAACCCCAAAAAACTGCAGATTTTTGTCACATTCTTGGGCTGTCCCCACTCAAGTATAGCTCCCACTTTTTTTTAGTCCACAAAAATACCTTCTCTTGATACTACATGCCCAAGGAATCCTATCTCCTTCAGCCAAAATTCACACTTTGAAAATTTCGCGTATAACTGTCTTTTGCGAAGTATTTGCAGCACAATCTAGAGATATCTATCATGCTCCTCCCTATCCTTAGAATAAATTAGAAGGTCATCAATGAAGACTATGACAAACTGATCTAAATAAGGATGGAACACCCTGTTTATGAGATCAATAAATGTTGCAGGTGCATTTGTCAATTCGAACAGTATCACCAAAAATTCATAGTATCCATACCTTGTCTGAAAAGGAGTCTTGTGCATATCACTTTCAGCAATCTTCAACTGATGGTACCTAGACCTAAGATTTATCTTTGAGAATACTGTAGGTCCTCTCAACTAAACAAACAAGTCATCGATCCTGGGGAGTGGATATTTATTTTTTATGGTAACCCTATTTAACTGCTGATAATCAACACATAAGGGGAGGGTCTCATCCTTCTTCTTGACAAACAATACTGGTGCTCCCCACAGTGAATGATTTGGTCTGATGAAGCCCTTGCCCAATAACTCTTACAACTGAACCTTTAGCTCTTTCAATTTCACTAATGCATATGATATGGTGGTAAAGATATCAGTGTTGTCCCCGAGATCAAGTCATTGCAAAATCAAACTCCCAATTAGGTGGCAATCTAAGTAACTCATCCAGGAAGACATCGGGGAACTCCCATATAATAGGAACATCTCCAAGTTTGACCCTCTTTGTCAAAGTGTCAATCACATGTGCGAGGTATGCCTGGCATCCTCTACGAATCAACCTTGTAGCCTTAACCACCTATATCAAACAACTCAGAAACATCTGACGGTCACCAGTAAATTTAATCGGGATTCCACCCTGGGTGTCAAACTCCACCTCTTTCTTATAACAATTAACCCTAGCACGATGCCTCTCTAACCAGTCAATCCCTAATATCACCTTAAAATCCTAGAGATCGACAGGAATAAGATCTGCCTCTAACACAACATCACCGACTTTTATCTCACTAGCCGTATATGCTTCATCATAAGCCACTTGCTCTCTAAGAGGAATGACTATAATGAGAGGGGGATCTAATGGCTTCAAGGGACGACTAATGTCCTCGACAAAAGTCATACTGATAAAGGACCTTTGCGTACCAGTGTCGATGCAAACTTTAGCATCTCTACTGAGAACACACATAACACCTTATAACATTACCCGTTAGTAGCTCATACTATTTACGAGTTTACCAGTACTATATAAAACATGCATCACAATATAACAATACAACAACATAAAAATGTTCATCCTAAAAATACCTGTAATCGTGTCCGGATTGGCTCTAACGTCGTCCTCTGTCATTGCATAAACTTGTGCTTGAGCTCGCAAAGTAGAACGCTGCTGACCTGTTGGAGATATACTACTACCCACACCAGTCCTCTGTGTGGATCCAGAAGACTGAACACCTACCTTAACAGTCTCCCCTTGGTGTCTCACTGGTTGCACTTAGCCATCTCCCTCTCAAGTTGAAATCCAAGCTAGTTGTAGATAATCTCTCCTCAAATGCCCTGTCTCTCCACACTGAAAACACTTTCTCAAGTCCGTGCACTTACTTGAATGTACCTTTCTACAGTTTCTACACTATTTAGACTGAGATGGTCGAGTTCGAGAAGCGGAGTTAGTAATAGGGGCAATGCTCTGACTTCCTGATCGTGGTGACTATAAACTGACAGCTGATGATGCAGTGCTTCCAATAATACTCAGAGCTGAACTACTACGGCACCTCTTAGATTGTTGGCTGGAGGGACCTCTTCCTTTCCTTTTTCGGTTCTTTATCTCCCACACTCTTTCACTGACCTCTTGACTCTTTTGGCAAACTGTACTATCTCTTTAAACATGGTGGTGGGGGTAACCGTCATCCTTTCCTAGATTGCTAAATGCAATCCAGTTTCAACCAAACACATAGATTTTCTTCATCTGCCATGTATTCCGGGACATAGGTGGTAAGCTCTCTCAACTCTGTCTCAAACTCGTGCACTGACCTATTCCCCAGTATTAGTGCAAAGAAGGCATCCTTCTTCTGATCTCTATCAAATCTAGTATAATATTGTCCATTGAATTCATTGATAAAATCCACCCAGGAAATCTGATTACGGTAGCATCCCCAAACATTTTCCCACCAAACTCTAGCATCACTCTTCAGTAATCGGACAACTACCTTCAACTTTACCTTGTCAAACAACCCCATATCGTGAAGTGACTTTGTGGTTCGTCTCATCCAAGTTTTGGCCTCGGTAACATCACCGTGTCTATCAAAGGTACCACACCCAAGGTTCCTGGCTTCCATAATATACCTCGAGATTTCAAGCATCGGATGTTGCTCTAACGCAAGACTAGGTATCATTATTGGCTATTGAGGTGGCGGTACCTGTGGTGGCATCTGTGGCGCTCCAGCTTTAGGCTGCTGCTGCGCAGTATATTGTGCCCACCATGTCATCACTTACTGTAAGGCCTCACTCGGCATTGGTGGCAAACCCGACTGTGCTACCTATAATGGTGCTTCAGTGTGAGGTTGTCTGTAAGTCAAGGATCTAACAACCATAGCTTCTACGACTGCTTTAGCGCTGTGTTCCTCTTGCTCGGGTCACAAAGGTCTAACCTTTCTACAACTTCCCTTCCTTTTCCAACCATGCTATCACTATAAAAATCAAAGCAAAAGACATTGTTTAATAAAATATATCAAACTAAGTTTAGGTTATTCGATGTCCCAAACACCCCAAGGAAGGTTGACAAGTACTCCCACCAAGGTTGAAATCATCCGACCGTTAAGGACGTCAACTTAATGATCTGAGACTCAACTTCTCGACCAAAGACTTTCAACACCCAGACATCGACTCTTAAGGCTCATGAACCTTTTGAAAATGGTAATAACACTTTTGAAAACATACAAACTTTGCTCTGATACCAATTTAATTGTGACAACCTGAACCGCATCAGGCACATGACAACCGCCACATACCCAGGCTAAGGATACTCACGGTACCCTTAACCTGACTATGCAAGGTTAACTGAATATCTTTAAAAACATTTGGACAGCACAACGACGTATTTTAAAGATCCCAAAACTCAATTAAAATACCTGTAAATCAGTTTTAAACGCACTTCTATATTCACATTAAACTCTACCGCAACTTCTGGACTTTTAAGTCCACTCAAGAGCAATCTCAACAACAATACAAAAGGTTCATACATAAGGTCATTTACAAACCACAAGACAATCAAAATTTAATTTATAAAAATTTAAGGCATATCAACATAATCATGAGCCACTATATGATAAAACTACAAAATAGAGACTAACCACGTGCGGTAGTGCCTCGGAAATGTCAAAAGACCCCACAATCCACTCAGAGCTTCAAGCTCATCAAATTAACCTGTATAGTTAGGAAGCAGTGGGGGTGAGTATACTATGTACTCAGTGAGTAGGAAAAACATATATCGCAAACAGAACCTGGTACATATCAAGATGGTCTAAATAACCTAAGAATGGTTTTATGCATCTAACTTGCATATAACCACCTATGAAATGAACATACATGACATAGACACACATAGGCCTAGTCTATGACTTATCCTATACTAGTTAGGAACCACATAGGCCTAGCCTATCAATCACTCATTCAGTAAACATAGGTTCCAATTCCAATATACAAGAGCAGAAAAGCATCATATGTAAAATCAAATCTCGTCAGGAAGCCAAATCTCAAAATTGGCCAAAATAATTATTTGTGTCACCACTAGTAAGCCAAACTAGTGTGCACACCCATCGATTCCTGATGTTGGCTTGACTTTCATTTGTGGCAAGTCCAAACTATGATCGACAAGAGCGTTATGACCCTAGGTGATGACCTTATCAGTGACCAAACCTCTAAGTGTGCAATCACCTGTAAGTCCTGTAGAAAGGTGTCGTTATGAGGGCTCGACTTTTATGTACTAGTGTTAAAGGGTACGAGGGTCTCTTAATCTTTTGTGCCTAGTGATTGCAGGTTTCTGATATGAACAAGCTTTAATAATTAACCTCGATATTCCGTAAGCGTACAGGTCATTCATGTAGTACCTAAGGTGTCGATCCGGCGAGGTGGGTTAATCTAATCTTAAAATCTAAAGCTGAAAATAAATTGCAATAACTCAAAAAGAACAAAACTAAAGCAAGAAAATATTTCAATCATGCAATTAATTCCAATAATCAAATTCAAAAATATAGACAAGATAGCAGATGCAACGCCCAATCGCAAAGCCACCTAAAAACTACCAATTGAGAGAAAGAGGATTTTTTATCCAACCTTAATGAAAACCTAATTGATTATGAATTTATTGGATTACCGGTTCTAGGGTTGATTACTATCTCTCGAGTTATAACCATTAATCCTAAATATTAACCCTAATCAAATTATGGGAATTGCAATCTCTCGATTCACAATTTATCCAAAACCTAAATTAGATCTTAAGTTATCCAATAAACTACCAAAAACCTATCCAAGATCTCTATTTACACAAATTTACTAGTTCGATTTAATTCTTGATCTATTAAATTACCTAACTCTCATTAGCTCATTTAATGATTTTTCACTCTGTTCACCTCTCAGTTTATTACTGAATTATGTAAGTGCAGAATTGAAATCACAAGAAATTTAATAAAAATGCAACAATCAAATTTCATTAATATCAAAGACAAAATATCCCAAAGGTGAGTTTAGACAAATTTTTAACATTCAATAAATCTAACATCAACGGCTATCTCAAATTCTATACAATCATAAGAATTGAAACTACACTGGAATATAGATTTAGAATGGATGACAGAGGTTGCAACGGCGGGAAACCTCCTATTTTGAGAAGTACTTCGTGTAGGCTTCTTCTCTCTCTTCCTTCGTTTCTTTCTCAACCTCTAGATAAAGCTCTCTAGGGTTTTGAGATTGTAACTGATGTAAAAGCTCTCTCTATTGTGTTCTTCATGTTCTTTAAATAACTTTTGTGTCTTGAGCAGACTTAGGGTATTTTCAGGGTCGAAACGGTTCAAAAAATCCCTCAAAACTTAATGTTTTCTCCTGTTTCAAACCTTTCTGTCACGATCGTGGCCTAAATGTCATGATCATAGGCTGTGACAAAGTCTTTTGTCACAATCATGTCCTTTAGGCCACGATCGCGGGCTAGCTCCCATGTTTCTGTCACGATCATGGCCTATTGTGCCACGATCGTAGGCCATGATTTTGGCCCTGAAAGTGTCTGAAACTTCTCCATTCTTTGATGTTGACCCTGAAACACTAACAAATATATCAAGGTACCTCAAAAATATCATATTTAAGCTTAAAGACTTATACTAACCCATAAAAATACTTAAACACATAAACTAAAATATTTCTAACCTAAACACATAATCACTCAAATTAACACTTAATACATAACAAACTAAGCCCTAAAATATAATGCAATTCACAACTATCAAAATCCTCATACTTAAACATCTGCTTGTCCTTAAGCAAACAAAACAACAAACAAATAGCAAACACACAAAACATAATGCAGTAATGAGAAAATGGCTTCAACTTCATGAAATAAATTTAATCTTAAACACAATCATTCAAGTTATATCAAATCATTAACATACAAAATTTGTGTCTAGGTGTGTCTAGGGGCTTGGAACTAAATATACAAATTAATCAAGATCCAATTGTTAATTTATTTACCTTTTTCAATTGCACACACACATTAATAATTCTTTGGTCATTCAGAATCTGTAACCGTTCCTAAGTATGTTTTCATGAAAAGTCAAGCTATTACAAGTTCGATAGGTTTTTTCATGAGAAAACACATTTATCTATTTATTGAATATGGACTAAGTCTTTCTACACGGAGGCAAACATTAGTAATGAATGTCGATCCTGTTACTCGACTAAGTCATGTTTTTATTAAGCTTCTTGGTTGGAACGTCATTATAGTTTTTTGATGCAGAGGTACACATTTATGATGCGTGTCAATCTAGTTACTCAACTATATCACATTTCTCAACTGGCTACTAGCTCTATTCATAACCTAAAAGTGAGTAGAATAGTTATTTATTTAACATTTTTTATTGCCTACCTTGTTGTTTTAGGTAGTCGTTTCCATGAAAAATACTAGTAAAGTTACTAAAGTTAAAAGGCTTCAGATTATGAATGAATGTGACAATTTAGAGGGTAACAAACTTACACCAAATCCTAATTAAGCTGTATATTTATCCAAAGATCCCAATTCACTAATTTTCCGAGCTAATGATTCTTCACAACCTAATAGACTATGTTCAAAATTAAATTAATTTCAATCTATCTAAGTCATTGACAAATTCAAACAATTTACAAAATTCAACCTAACAACTATCATACCATATGCAAAATCACATACAAAGCAAAACGCATAACCCTCCCCACACTTGAGCAACACATTGTCCTCAATATGAGAAGGGAATAAACAAGCATATAAGAAAAGAAGAAACATAAATGAAAGTAAACAGAAAATAAAAATAAAGATGAAGACTAATTTGAAAAAGAAAAATGGGTTAGACAAAATCTCATGGAGATGGAGGTGGGGATGGTGTTGGAGGTGGCAGTTGAATGCCCTAAGCCTCAAAATATCGATGGATTTGACGTATATCCCCGCTCTAACACCATTGAGTACGGGCCATCTCCCTCATCATTCTGGAGTTCTCTGCTAGTTGATCTGTAATCACTGTGTTGTTTATAGAGATTATGTCCAGAACTTTCCTCCATCCCTGTTCTTCTATCGCTTCTTCTTCCTCAGACTCTTCACTGGTTGAGTCCTATTCTGCCTGTTGCAGCAGCACTGACCTCGAGCTTGCCTGATTGAACCTAATCTTAACATATGTCTTCTGGCTGCTATCCTAAAGTTTCATATTGATAGACTTAAGGATTTCAATCCGCCATAAATAGTGGTGATTTATGAAGTCAAGGTGATGAACAGTGAATCCATTAAAAACCACGCCATAATATTTAGTAATGGCAAAAACTAGGTGCCCATACCTAAATTGTTGCTCCTCTTGTGCAAAGTTGCAACAATGGTGTTTAGCACATGTGTAGATGTGCACACTCGAATGTTGTGGTCCATACACCACAATATAAAGAGTTCCTTTGTGGAGCACTTGTTGGTTTCTGATTTTTGATAAAATTTGTTGGTTTCTAATTTATCAAAAACCAACTGGCACATTAATTTGTGCAGTAACAAGTGCTCATGAGACCTTATTATGTTTTTGTGAGCATTTTTGGCATAAAATTGCTATATTTCAGTGAGTTCATTCCAATAGCGAGAAGGATAAAAATCATCATATTGATCAATAATGGAGGATTCAAGGAACCCACGCATATAGCACATGATTTCTATGTTCAATTCATAAGCTCTTCCTCTCATCCTAAACCACAATTCCTTAGTATTCCTAGGTTCATCGGAAAGGGAAGTGAAATTTTCCAAAATGAGCTCCTGGTAGACAAGAAATTGGAAATAGATAAATTTGGCCCATTGGATTTTGTTAGGTAAATTATCTACCCTATTGCACAATTCTAACCTTTCAAGTTTTTCAAAATCAAAATATTTGGGAACTACTAGTTGTCTAGAATTTAAGGATTGGAAACGAATACCTTCCTCCTCTGTGTAGATCGGGAAGGATGCTCTGAAGTTTGCTGCTCTATTTCTTCTCCTACGTCTCACAACTTGATTTCGTCTAGATGATTGCTTCCGTCTCGCTGATTGCTTAATGCACGACATATTTCTTGTGAATAGGTAGAGTTTGGAAGAAATTTAGAAGTTTGAAAATTTTTATAGAGAGAAGTGAGAGTATTTGTGAGTTTGAAACCTAAAGAGATAAAATAAAAGTGAAAGTGAATGAAAAGTAAGTTAGAACTGAATATATAGGTGGCTAAAAGGGTATAATGGTAAATGTTCTTTAAAAAAAAGCGTGTTCCCCTTTCCTGCCCAGTCGCAGGCCACGATCGTGGCCTAGTAGTTTTTCACTGATTATTATTTTTTCTTTGTTTGTTCTTTTCACATTCTTTTCCAAATCACTTCTTAATTCTTTTGTGGCCCTTTCACCTCTCTTTTGCTTACTTGATCGATCATCCAATTTATCTCAAAGTCCTATTTCTTTTCAATTTTATTTGGAAACTAACCTAACTATGGAATTCAACTATTTAGAAATAAAAGGGAATACATCAATTTAATAGCCCATGGGTTGCCTCCCATGCAACGCTTCTTTTAAGATCGGTAGTTTTAGAAACTTAGCTGGGATCAATTATGAGTGGCTTTCAATCTCAATTTTGTAGCTTGTAGGTAAGCAACAAATTGCAAAATGATCAGAAGAACAATATTCAGAAAATTATAAAAACCAATTAAGCTCAGTAATGTCCTTTTCACTAACAAACTATCAATAAAATAGGGTATAACAAAACTTCCTAAATCTTCTATTGATGCTAGCAGTTTGTCTTGTAAGAAGATAAGTTACTCCCTTTCTTCCTAAATCACCTTCGTCTCCTTTGCTTTTTCGGCTTTACGAACAGAGACTATCATAGCTTCTTCAAACTCGATGTCTGTTGTCATCTATTCTTCATCCTTTTGTTCCACATAAAATTCGAACACATCAATTATCTTGGATGAGTTACTATCCTTCAGATTCTTAAATATATCATTAATATTGAATGTCAGTTGGTCATCATTAATCCAAAAGACAGGGTTCTCTTCATGGACATCTACCCAAGATTTTTCGATGTTCAAATATGGTATATCAAGAATTGGTGAATAAAAGGGATGACATTCTTTTCTTCATCCTCTTCCTTGATTTCTTGGTCTTTTATAAGGTCGAGTTTAGCCTGAATTCTTGCTGGTTCTTTTAGCTCTACTCCATTCCTAAGTGTGTTAACCTGACATGGCTTTATTGAATTTATTTTCATGCTGCACAAATAGTTTTCCACACTTTGCTTACAAAATTCCCTCGAAAGATGGCCCATTCGAACTTCTAAATTATGAATAGAAGAGACATGATCTTCTGCTACTTGCTCAAACTTCTCTTCCAATCTCTTCTGGTTCTCTTCCATATCTGTGAGCTTATCCATGATTTTTTCTAACTTAGAATCCCATGAATTTGATTCATCATGTTGAAATTCAAATAAGTCTTGATGTCTCATGTGCGTACTTGCATTGTTGAAACAATAGAAATCTGGATGGTTCTGCCACCCCGAAGTGTACAAGTTCATATAAGGATGATGATTTTCCCAACCAAATTGGGGCTCATTGAATTCCACAAGAGAACCTTGCTCCCTATAATATACATCCTCCATGATTGTTCTTTTTATCTCTTCTTAGCATTCAACTCTTCAGATGTCTCTTTCTCACTCTAAGATGTCTTGACGTGTCTCTACTTTACGCCCTATTTTTTTAATTTAAAAACAAAAGATAGTGAAAAAAAAGCCTTAGACTAAAGAACTAAACTAATGGCATCCCCGAAAATGGTACCAAAAACTTGTTGATTGCAAAACAGTCCACTAGTTTTATGCTAAAAAATTACAAATATACAGGTCGTGACTTGTAGTTGAAAAGTAGATATCGATCCTACGAGAATTGATGCTTAGCCACCACTTAATTCAATTCAAACTTTGTTTAGAAACTAAATTGTTTTATAGAAATAATCTCAAAAATTAAATTAAAATTAAATGACTAACAATTAAAAATTAATAATGCCAAAATGCATAAAATCGGGATTTAAGGTTTTATCGACTGAAATCACTTTCTCCCTATCTTGTCCCCCTTCTATTTTATTAATTGAATTGTGTCTCACCTAAGATGTCCAGTTATCTTAACTACCCTCAAAGTGTAATTAATTGTCCCTAATCAAATTAAATGAAGTTGACTAAGCAATTTTTCAATTTACCTAATCACTCCACTAATTCAACTAGTTATTAAGTTATCCTATGGGTGATCAATTAAATTAACCAAGATCTCTCTTTTAACTAATCAATTAGCGTGAGAAATGTAAGTCTATAGGTTGCCAACTCTCGTTGTACAATCCTACACAAATTACCCAACTCAATCTCTCAATTTATTGCAAGGTATATGAATACAATCAACATTCATCAAAGACATCTATCATTCAATTCAATAAAATAGGAGTTAACAAGATAGTTCAAAAGTAATCCCTAAAAATTAAACTAGCCATTCATGGTGTCTATAACATCACCAACATTAAAATATTCTATATTACAATGACTAGAAGAGATAAAAATGATAGAAAATTCAATAAAGAAAACTCCTTCTCTTCTTTGCCAAAATATGGAAATTTTGGTGTTGATGGGTTATTTTCCCAATTGTGATTGATGATCCTTGAATCTCCACCTTCCTTAAGACTCTAAATATGGATTTTTCACTCAAGGAGGATCTTCTACACAGAGGGTTCACGTCCTCTTTCATCCATGGGGGTTTATTATCTTATATAGTCCAAAAAAACCTAAAATTTAATTGAACCCTGCAGATGGTCTCGGATTAAACATCCCATGATCGTGGGAATTGGCATGATTCCCACGATCATGGGATCTTGCAACAGAATGCTTCCTTTTCTATTCTCCTTTTTAGTTCCTAGCTCAATCTCCATTCCTTCATAAAATGATCAACTCTTATCCTAAATTAACATCAAACATACAAGAAAAATAATGAAGAACAAACAAAACGAAAACATACAAAATGAATCTTAAAATGCAATAATAATAAACAATTATGCAAGAAACACGTGCCAAATATTTAAAAAAACATAGACTAATGCACAACTGTCATGTACATCATGTTAAGGTGATTACATCGCTCCCAATGTTCATAAAGAGCAATTTTAGCCTGAGTGATAGTTTCAGTAGGTATAGATGGTTTATCTTTCCGGATAGCATAATCAATGTTCATCGACCCTAATTGGAAGAGAATCCTCTCTTTCCATATTTTATAGTTATCACCATTCACTTCGGGAATGTTACATTGAATATCAAAAAATTCATAGGTTGAACAACTGCATAAAATTCAAATAAACATGCTTATGTTGCTAAATTTGTTAAAGCAAAGAAACATGTATAATGTTTTATCAATGTTAAAATATGCAATGATATTTCAAATGTGAATCATATAATAATTAAAACTGCATGTGGGCTAAGTTTTAATTAAAAGATTCATACATAACCTTTATGATGAAACTATTAAATTATATTCCTTTTCTTAATACCTGTGAGTAAATTAAGAAAAATATAATTTACTATTTTGTCCTAATTAACCATCCAAATACAATAAATCTTCATGTGGGATAAAATTTATTATATTTGAATATGATTAATTAATATTTGTGTCATTGTATTAGATATGATCCATAGCACTTAATATATAATTTTTCTTAATCAAAGATGTTATGGCTAATCCTCAACTAATTAAAATTATTTTGATCATATGACACCTTATTTTATGTAAAATATGAATAATAAAGGTTTCACATAATCTTTTAAAATTTATTAATCATGCATCAATATCATATATTTGCATAAAAATAAATATATACATAAATTTAAAATCAAACAATGATTTAAATCATGCAATTTAATAAAACTGGGCTAATCTATTAATGCTGAAATATTTACAGGTTTTTATATATAAATACAAAATAGATATGGACTATAATGTAAATATAGTATACCCTATCACTGACGAAAGACGTATATGCATGGAATCATTTAACACTACCTTTGTTCACTTCCATTTGTGGCTAACCAAACAATTTATTATTTCCAAGTATAAACTTAGGGCCTATTTGGTTGGATGTTAATTAATGGAATAGAATGGAATGGAATGGAATGTAACAGGACGGAATGGAACGGTTTATAATGGAATGGAATGTAATATATTGAAACGTTGTTTGGGAGGGATGGAAAGGTTCATAATATAATGTACTGAAATGTTGTTTGGAAGAGGGATGGAATGGAATGGAATGTATAATAAATGA
>JAOTJB010319398.1:0-14651 GCA_027123815.1 Erythroxylum minutifolium | reverse complement strand
CCTAATTTCTCTGATTGATCTCTCATATACCCGTTTCCTTGGTCCGACCCGTTATACGGAAACGGGATGTTACAGAAACCCACTAGTAAAATTTTTGAAACTAAAGAATATGAAGAATTGGTTTAGTCTAAACAGGCTAACAGTGCTTCCCATGAAACTGAAGTAAAAGAGGCAATGGTACAATAAACTAAACAAACTCATAATGAAATATTACTTAAAGAAATAGAGGAGACTAATAAAAAGGAACAAACTATCTGAATAAAGAAATGGTGATCAGTAGCTCAAATCATCTAAAGTAGGATCCAACGAAGAAGCAGAAGCAAGCATAACTATTGACAAAGAAAAGTTGAATGCTCTAGTGAGAGTTCATCTCCTGTAGCAGTTAGTAGCACCTCTAAGAGAAGAAAGTCCAGTAGGCAACCTTTTAGTATGTCAATTTTTGTTTGTCTCAATTCCTATTCAAACCATCTAATTTTAAATGACCTTATCCTTGAGAATAAGCTTTACTGTTTGGTGTTTTGGAGTCCACAGTTAAAAATGTTAACTCTAATTTTTTGGAACATTTGCCTCAAAACTGGAGAATGATTAACAACTAATGTTGTCATTTTAATGGAAGAATTTTAGTTTTGTATAATGAGGAGAAAGTGGAAATGATGGATTATCAATGTCAAACCAACAAATTCATATGAAGGTCAAGATAAAATAGGAGAAAATTTATATTGAAATCTTCATAGTGCATGGGCAGAATTACAATTTCTTGAGGAAAGATTTATGACATAAACTTGGAGATCTAGCTATTAGAATTCGAGACCCTGGGTTGATTTTAGGTGATTTCAATGAAATTATGAATTCCAGTGAGGATGAAGGTATGCATTCAGTAGGAAATTCCTATAAAGAGTTTATGCAATATATCTCAGATATAGAGGTTAATGATCTACCTGAAGTAAGCAACTTCTTTACCTGGAGTAACAAATAAAAGGATTCATCATTTTTAGGGAAGAAACAGTACAAAAGTTTGGTAAATCTTTAATGGATCCAAAAGTTTCCTAATTCTTCTTTCTTCTTCTTGGAACATTCTAATCACTCACCTGTCAAAATCATATTATCTAATGGATATGGGATCAGAAGATATTCCTTTAGGTTTAACAACTACCTATGTGTAGCATCTAGATTTGAGGAAGTTGTGAAAAAGGCATGTAAGCATAATTATGGAGATTACAAACAATTCAGGTTCCATAAAATCATCTAGGCAATAAGAGAAGAACTGAAAAGCCTAAATAGAGAAAATATATGCAATACTTATAAGGAAGTTTGTGATCAAAGATATGTATATCTCATAATATTATGATTTGATCATAATCAGATCTTTTAAATTAGATAGTAATATCTTGTAGATATATAGTATCCTAGGATTATATTTCCATATCTGTACAGATTTTTCTATCCTATTCTGTAAACCTATTCATGTATATATATACTACAGTCTCTAATAAAAGAGATATAGAGCAAATAAGCTCTGATTCACAGAGACCTTTGCTAATTCTTGGAAAAGCTTTACCAAGCCTGCATATCAATCACTTTCATAAGTAACTTCGTTCAGCTAGTATATCTGCCTTTCTCATTATAGGTATCCACTACCAAATAAAAAACCACTCAAAACATGCATTGTGGCAGTCCCATAGTACTCTTACTCTTCAAGTGCAGGCAGGCACTCACCTAGTTTCCATCAATCAAACCATCGGAATAACATTAATTTGATACTATAAAAGAGCACTACCAAATGACTGAAGATAAGATAAAAAGAAGAAAGACTAGTTAAAAGTTACCTTTGAAGTTAATTAGTATTCAACAAAATAAAACACATTAAAACAGAGCAGGAAAATGTGATTAATAGCAAAAGAACATCCAATCCACAAAACATTTAGGTATGGTCTTTCTCTCGAATCGCAGTTCACCTGTAATAATGATTCCTTTTTGTTTCCATGACTTCCTAGATCTGAGTTTCACTTAAATGATTTTATCGACCCTCGTCACTAAAGTTGAGAACCTTTCAAGGTAAAATATTCAAGCTAGCACCAAAAATGATATCTTTCCTTTACCCGTATATCCAATTATTGGGAGAGCAATTATTACGTCATATATGACAAGCTGAAAACTTAACACATTAATAAAACTGAAATGTTCTTTAATAAGGTAAAAGAGAAATAAGGTAGTTATTTAGTGTTCCCTAGTTCAACTCTTCTGCTCTATTTATAAAGCTATCAATCATCTTTCTGCTCTATTTATAAAGCTATCGATCATAACACATTGCATGGCATATTCATCTCAAGAGGAAAAACAAAACAAAGAGGCAGAATCGAATACATTAACGAAGTAGAAACTCTAACAAAGAGGCAGAATCGAATACATTAACGAAGTAGAAACTAATTTAGAGAACTTGAAAGAACAAGATGTAACAAACTTCCAACAATAATTGAAAATAACACGACAATATGATTTAGTGAACACATCAAGTATTAATGAAAAAAGAACAAATTTATTCACAAAATTAAATGACAATAAATAAAAAATTAAGATACATTTTAATTTTCACTTTCAACCTTTTTATTATAGTTGCAATTTTTAGTCTACAATATAAATTTCTAAATAAAATTGAACGTATATTATTTTGATAAATTAGCTAAACTATTAATTTAATTTTAATATTTTTATATAATTTTTACTAAAAAATATCAAAAAGAAATTCATCATTTTTATTAAAAATAAATAAACAAATAAGATATCTGCAAAATGTTTAATTAAAAACATTTTTATTTTTATAAATTTCAATTTGTTTAACTTTAAAGTCATTATAAGATAAACTAAAATAAATTATTAGTAATTAATATTAAAGAATTAAATCAAAGTTATTAAGTTAATACATAACTCTCACCATTTCCATTTTTCAAACCCCGAGTGAAGTATTTAGTATTCACATGCATAACTTTAAAGAAGTTACAGATTTCGATATTTCTCACCTACAATACCTTCTTTATTGTTTCTGGAATTGAATGTAGCAGAGTGTGCTAGCAAAGACGGAATTCGAAACTAGTTCTAAGGTTGTGGTCAATTTGGATTTGAGCACTGATTGGTTCTACAAGGCCCTGGACCGCCTTCTCACATGTGTGTCCATGTATTGAGTAGTTCATTAGTACATAGTGGCTTCATAAGATAGTCCGCTGCCCCTAACGTCAAGCACTTGACAACTATTGAAACCTCATCCTGCGCTGACATCACTTGTTAAAGGGAAAACATGTTAATATTGGGATTTTGAAAAAATAATTGCAACAATAAAGATCAAAAGCAGATCTAACAAAATAAGCTTACTAATGACAGGAATGCATCGAAGATCATTATCCCGAGTTATGTACTTCAACATTTTCATGCATTTTCTCATTGGAAGGTCAACGTCAGCAAGTCTGATATCAATATCAGTTCCCTCAGCATTTAGTGCATCAATTACTTGCCTAGCTGATCGCACTGATGTAACTGTGTAGTCAAGGTAGTATAGGATCATTTGGAAAATGCAAAGCACACGTGTCAAGCTACTAAATTGTAAAACATTTCCAAAGTGACATAAAGATTGGAACTAGATGCAGAAAGAGACTGCTGATTATTTAAGAAAGTTTTGCAATAGTTCAAACAAAACAAATTCTTTAAAGTTTTATGCAACATAAACAAGTGTCACCGATCTAGGGATGTATTAATTGCACCCAAGCATGCAATAAACTAATGCAAGTTTGGAAAGCACCAATAAGACTAACTTGAAGCCCAAGCATATGAAACAAAAATTTAACTTCTGAAACAAATAATTGAAATAACTCTTCTTAAAAGGAAAATTCACGGTAGGCTTTTATACTAATGTTTTAGAAAATAGAGTTATAAGTGCTCCTACCCCTCAATTTTGTGTGTTGTTTACATCATTAATGCATAAAAGATTCATCTTATCAGCATCGAGCTAAAATTTATTGAAAAATCTTCAAAATATGGCAAATGCATCATTTTTTCATCAGTGAAATCTCCTAGCCCAGCCAGTAAATGAATTCATGAAAATAGATGTCAATCTCCCCAAATCTCTAGATTCTCAATCAACTATTCAAACAAGAGAAAATAAACTCCATAGAAGTAAGAACTAGTTCTCTTTTGACTGACATAAGTGGGTTTATAGTCTCCATGGGTGAAAATTCCGCAACTATGAGACATCTATTCCATATCAAATCATTCAGTGTAGTCATAAAGAAATTCACGACAACTAAATGAGCTGATTCAAGCATGCTCTATCCAAATCCATACTGGCTCATTCTAAAGAAATTTGAAAAAATAGAACTTCAACAAGAAAAAGGCAAAAAGAGAAAACAATTAGAAAGCAGTCATATAAATTCAAGAAAATTAGATTGAAGCATGAGAAACTCGACTAGAAAAGTACCCTAATAGGAGCATTTCAAAAGGAGTGTGAAAACCTCCTCGGAGCTCTTGGAATCATTATCACAAAGCAAAATCTTCACTTTGCTTCTATCCATGAACCCATCTCCACCTTTACTCTTGTTGAAATTATTCTCCTTCACCTATATTCTCACCCAAAACCATAAAAGAACACAACTTCTTTCACTCCCCATCAAAACCGAAAAAACCCCCAAATTCCCTCTCACACAAACTCCCGAAATAAAGGCAAATAATAGAAAACTTCCATAAAAAAAAAAGGCAGGCCTTTTCACCTCATACACAGATTTTAATTACGATTTGGATCAATAAAATTCCCAAAAACTGAGAAAGAAGTCCATACAAAAACAAAAACAAAAGTTTCCATATTTAATAACCCATTCGAGCTAACTACATCCCTACAAGTAAAAGCTGCTTTAGTCAATATATCAGACGACCAAGATCGATGAGAAGGTGGGGAGCAAATTCAGTGGTAGGATTTAGATCACCAGAGAGAGCAAAAAGGGCGGGGCGCACGTTATACATGAACCCTTTACAGCATATAATAGACCAAGCTAAGAAACAACTGTACAAAGGTGAACAAGGCAAGCTGTATGTCGAAATCCAAAAAATGCAGTACCTTAATCAGCACAAATCCTTAATTCAAGTGTGACTCACAACGTAGAATCCTGAGATGTCGTGTGCAGATAAGTGGGTCATAGAACTAAGATGTCATTGTTAGAATGGGATTGGAACTAGGACAACCAATGTGAGTAGCCACACATGTAATAAGACAAACCTAAAACATACTGAGTGGGTTTATCTTTGAAAGATCACTTTCAGCAGAAAAAATGTATGGTTGTGTTTAACTTGTATGTTACTGTAAGTGGATGGTGATACCACCACTTCCCTGGCAGTGCTTAATTAAATCTAGAGCTTGGCCAACAAGGGAATCACTCTCAAATCAGGCAGTGTAGTTTCCATTCCACTCCGATTAAGTAGACAATTTCCTGCTACTCAAATGTCAAAAGTAGAGATGTCGTTTGTCCTGATGCCAAATTGTGATTACCCAATTGAAGTAGATTTTGAGTCTGGTGCCACCAAATGGTAAAAGAATTTTACAACAGATTTTGTAGAGGTCCTGACAAATTAAAGCAACAATGAAAGGAAAATCCAAGAAAAGGAAAGAAAAGAAAGAGGACATTTTAGAGAAAAGCACAAGCATAAAATATGGATAGTATTAGAAGAAGAAAATTTTCTGTCCTGAGTAATATTTGAGGTTCTTTCGGGCTAATAATAAGAGGAAGAGTAAGATTAGGTGGATCATTTTTTTGGTTTCTTTAATGAGGCTTAGAAATGTTTACAATATGGAAAACCGATTTGTACTTTTGGCAGAATCATGATATTCTGATGTATCATCTTTATCACAAGAGCAAACCAGTCTTTGAAATTTATCTGATAGTTCTTCATAAGAGTCGATCTCTCTTGGCTGAACACGTCCGATTGCGGTCTTTAGTTGTTCCATTGTTACTTCTGAAGCATCAATATTTTCCTGACAGCAGACAATATTAATCAATAACCAAGGTATCAAATGATACAGGTATAGACTAAAGGAACATAGGAAACCTCAAGAGCTACAATGGCTGCCTCACGGCAGATTAATGATATATCAGCTCCGGTATAGCCATCAGTTAGAGAAGCTAGCACTTTTATGCTCACATCAGAACTACATGGAGTCTTGTGCAAGTGGATGTGAAATATTTCTTCCCTGTCAGACACATTCGGAGGTCCCACATATAGAAGTCGATCAAACCGTCCTGCTCAAATTTCTCCATCAACGACGTGTTTAAGGTAGCAGATAATTCATGCCTAGAGAAAAGTTGAAGTACCTGGTCTTAAAAGGGCTGAGTCAATCTTGTCCGGCCGGTTTGTAGCTGCAATTACAGTGACATCAACTCTTTGGTGCAAACCTGAATTAACAAAATGATTGTCCACAATCAAAGATAGTGAAGAGAATAGCAAAACAGTGTACAATATAGGAAAGCATTAAATGATTATATCCTGCTTCAAAGAAATAATATAATCACCTGAAATACGATATCCTAAAATACAAAATTTTTAAATTCAATTAAATGTAGTAATCCCTCGACACCATGTAGCCAGGAAAAATGAAGATGTTGAAGTAAACTCAATGAGTCGTAGCAAAATGTTGAATATTGAGCATCAATAGGATTTAGTAAAAAAGTGAAAGATTACTAACCATCTAATTCCACAAGAAGTTGACTCATGACCCTATCCGAAACTGAAACTCCATCACTTTCCTTACCACGAACAACAGCAAGACCATCTATTTCATCAAAAAAAATTATTGATGGGGCGTTCGCCCTAGCCTTTGCAAAGAGGGATTTTACGGCCTTCTCTGACTCACCAACCCATTTGCTATAAAGCTCTGGACCCTTGACAGAAAGGAAATTCAGTCCTGCTTCTGAAGCAACTGCACGTGCCATAAGAGTTTTGCTACAACCAGGAGGGCCAAACATCAGGATCCCTTTTGGGGGCTGGGTACCAATGCACTCAAACGCATTCCTGTGCTTTTGAGGCCACACCACTGCTTCCATCAATTGAGCTTTTACCTCTCTTTGGCCACCTACATCCTCCCATTTAACTTTGGGAACTTCAACCATCATCTAGAATTAATAAAATTGGTTCAGATGAGTAATAAAACATATCAGACAGCAACTCTGCTTGTACTCCCTTACGTAGCACCTAGCTGGTTTCAACAATGACAAACACAAAGTAATAAAAAAAAGTGGAGGAAAAAGGTATAAGAAGCCAGTGAAGTTTAACTTCAAAAGCTAAGAGTGAGGTTTTGCAGATAATATAGGCTAATTTATAAAGCAGTAGGCCTTGGTCAAACTTTTCAAAAACGAACTTGCCTGGTATCACTCAAGATTGTCTTTCCAGCTAATGAACTGCAGCAGTGATGGCTAGAGCAATTGAGTATGTTAAAACATCTAATAATTGCCCAATAACATAGGACAGATAATTGACTGACTTGTTTAATTTATGAGATAAACATAACAAACAAAAGAAGTTGACAATGTAGAGAGAGGAATGCTGGTGGGTCTACAGCATATATGCCATCTGTTACTATGCATTTAACTTTTAAACTATTGAAATCCAAGTTACGTGTCAATCTGTTAAAATGTCCAACTATCATCTGATTTTTTTCCATACAAAGGTGATTAGATATTAGCATTCACCTGTATTATGATTGTCAACATCTTGTGGACCTCAGTATTGTATGGCTTCAATAATATTAAAGTATACAGTTTGACAAACACTCATGTCGTTAAAACGTGATAATACCTCT
This sequence comes from Erythroxylum minutifolium, assembly GCA_027123815.1. Classification (NCBI taxonomy): domain Eukaryota; kingdom Viridiplantae; phylum Streptophyta; class Magnoliopsida; order Malpighiales; family Erythroxylaceae; genus Erythroxylum; species Erythroxylum minutifolium. Next base: position 6,820 of record JAOTJB010319398.1, on the reverse strand, counting down.
CGCATGGCACTAGGCTTCACTTTCATCCTGGACTTCTCAAAATCTTCAAAACTGATTGTCAACATTTCCTCCTCCATCAAAGATGGCTCTTTAGTGTTTGTCCTAGAGCCATTCTTGATATTGTAGGAATAGCGCCTAAGGCAGAACAAGGCTGCTTCATTGCAGAGGGCAGCTAAATCAGCACCAACAAAACCATGTGTGACCATGGCAAGGTGCTGCACTTGCACGTCTGAGAGTGAATGTTCCTTCTTGCTAAGAAGAACATTGAGGATATCCCGTCGTTGCAGGGAAGAAGGAACTCCTGAAGGGAAAAAGGAAAAGACTTTTGCGTAAAATAGCAGTAGATGAAAAACTTCAGAGCATATCTAGTTTTAGTCATCACATCCCATGAGCGGTTCACCATTCTTCTATTTGGTAACAAATAATTCAATATCTTGAAACACAAGTGATTTATGACATATTAAAAGACCACATCCATTCTTATCTACTACCCTCATAAACCAATTCTCTGCCATGCCTTTTTACTTTTCTCTTTTAATCATTTTGGAACCAGACTCCACTCTGATTAGTAATATGGATATTTGGACTTTATCATGTATCGACTCAGTATTAACACTCATCAGCATAAATTCACTTTATTGATAGCACCATCATCAAAGTTTATTCAAGTGTAGAAAACAATACGGATTACTATAAGATAGGGGTATATATCAGGCTCATAAGTCTACTAGGAATAAAAGTTTGGCATGCTAAAAAAACCCTCTTTAACATGAAGTGTCAAAATCTCATTATTTACAAGGCTTCGGACTGGAAATTTGATATTCCTATATTAAAAAGTGAAAGACCAACAACTCTTGGAAAGAAGGCATTTTACTTACTAATTTCAATTTCCCTTCCGAATCTTCCATGTCGTCTCAGTGCAGGGCCAATACTATCAGGCCTGTTTGTGGCAGCCATTACTAGAAATCCATCAGTTTGGTTAATCTCTTCCATTAAACTCAACAACGTGGCTACCATTCTTTGAGATTGTGCAATGGCATCCAACTCATCAATGAACACCTGCGGAATAGCTATCGGTTAGCCACCCATACTCGAAATTAATCTAAGCTCAGAATTCTGAAACAGATCCATTTAACAAGAACAAATTAAAATGAAGGCAATATGTTTCACTATTGGACACAGCTTAAAAACTATAGCCTTGAGTACAAAATCTGCACATCTTGGTGGCTGCAACCAAAAGATTAAACAAGTAACCTCCTATCATGGCAAGTTTGTCCTCAGCACAAAGCTACTTTTTGTTGTGAAATCCCATCCATAACCATAACTTTTAACATAAAATAAAAACTGCTTCGGTATGATATGTGACTTGGTGACCAACTCCTACTTGGCGGTAGAGAATGTCACTAATAAATATATAGTAAATGAGCATCACAGTTGTATTTAACCGCGAGAAAAACAAGCAGCTTATTAATGTCCATAACGGCAAGAATTGTAATTAAATTTGGAAGATAAATAAATTTCAGTCCACAAAAACAATTTCAACAGATAAATCCATCCAACAGTTTGTTTGAAAACAAGTCTAACATCACACTGTTGGTTGAGATAATCTATAAGAATTAAATAAAAAATTGCTAGGGTCCCAGAAAATATAATAACTAACCACTGAAGGTGTTGCTCTACTTGCTGAACTAAAAATCTCAGTTAATTTTCTTTCACTTTCTCCATTATCTTCACTTATCTCATGTCCATTGATAGGGAAAAGGTTGACACCAGCATCATGGGCACACAATCGAGCCAAAGAAGTCTTTCCAGTGCCGGGTGGACCATGAAGAAGCACTCCCTTGATAGGCCGTAAACCGACACTAGAATAGTGATGCCATTGATGAATATTAAAACACCATCCAATGATGACAATGACACAAAATAGTTGACAAATCAGTTCAAGCATATTCTATCTAATTAACGTACCTTTCCAATATCTTATTTCTTGAAAATAGAATAATGTCCTTCAGAATTGCATATTCTTTATCCAAACCACCCAAATTAGATTGATCATATTCTAGGCATGACGGACGACTTCTCTGAATTGTTTCATTTGATAATGTTGCTGGTAGACTCAAATAGACTCGTGTCGAATGTTTTATAAGAAAAGCATCTTTCTCAGGGTTTACCAATTCAGAAGTTGGGGGACCCAATATATGATTTCTATCTCCACTCAATTCTTTACTAGTGTCCTTTGAGGAGCTTAATTTTGCACTTGTCACACGGAAAATACAGACATCCCTTAGTAATGGAATCGCAACATGATTTCCACAAATTACAACACGAGAATGCAACCATGAAGCAGCCAAGGTCTGTAGAAGATGCTTGGTACTTTCATCCTGTAACATTTCTTTGATATCAAACAAGTCACAATATGGACCAGGTGTATCGAATGAAATGGAAGTTGTTCCTTCATCACATTTTGGTGAATCTAATTGACTGTGTTCATTGGAAACATGTTTTGGCTGACAAGGTGTCCCAGGGGTTTTTCCAGCAGAAATTTCTAGCAGGGGCTTCATGGTGTTTTTCCTCTTTACCCCAGGCTTACAAGTAATAAGCTCCAGATACAACTCTGTGCAATTATGAACTGAACAGCTGTTTGTTCTATCTGGTTTACTCTTCCCATCTGAATGATCAACCAGAGGTTGATCCTGGATAGGATAAACAAACACAAACCTTCCATTAGCAGGATATCCCAGTGCGTAGGAAAGGTTTGAAGACAACTGGACTCCATTCTTGAAGACCTGCAGGAAAGAAGAGAAAAGAGTCTTAGCTAGTAGCCTATGTAAAGTCAGATAATTATAAATTTCTAGGTAATATTTTTGGTAATAAGCTCAACTGAGTCATGAAACTAGTAGCTGTCCAAAATTTCAATCGCATTCTATTCAATCTTTTCTGAGCACTGTTACGTGAGTCAAACTAACGCTAGTTTGCTCTAAAACAAAGTTTCAATTACCAGAGAAATGAATCCTATAACAAAATTCAAAAGGTGACTTCTATCCAAATGCTTTGCTGCTCATCTTCATACAAGGAACGACAATTCAAACATAAGCCAAATCCATATCCGCAGATTTTGCCCACATCTAAACTTACGAAGAGAAATCCTAAGGCCCAGAACACCGAAGGAGACCTTCAAATACAAAATCGAATTCATTTATATGATGTGATTTCTTTTTTTTGGTGATCTCATTTAAATACGATAGAAAAGGATACCCTTTTCATTCAATAACTCATTCGTCCTCTTATTTATAATTGTCCCTTTACTATTTTCTGTAGTCCTAAACATAACTATTTCAGTCAATAAAACGTAACAGCTTCATTTCAAAACATTTTCATGTTACGGTTTAGTATCTTATTAGACAAAAGGGTCAAATTGGATCATATCGTTGCTCACCTTATCTAAATCCAAGCAAATGAGGAACGTCAATTCTGAAAGGATTCTAACTCATTGACCAATATTAGAAATCTTCTTGTCGCATTATATTTTCATATAAGCATAACGAGATAACAGAAAAAGAGATACAGTTATTTAAACCTTGGAAGAAGGAAAAACTGTAGCAAGAGCAAAATAGTCCCCCGCCACATTAGTTGTCTCATCCGTAGACCCTATCTCAAGTTCTCCTCTGCATTCATTAGATATAGAATTAAGAGGAAAGTTACTTGCAGACCTCATCCCCGAAGAAGGAAGGGACACCTACAAAAAGGAATAACACTGATAAGTTTTCTTACCCGGTTTAAGATAATAATCTAACAAGGTCTTCAATCACAATTTTCCATTTAGTGATAAAAACGTCCAAATACAGTGTTATTTTGAAAGTTTCACTCTTTACAAATTATATGCTGAGCTCAATATCAACAGTGGTTGCCATACAATAGAAAGGAAGGAAATCTACCGAAACTAGAGAACCAGGAGCAATGAAGGAAGCGACCATGGAAGACTCTGAAAGCCAAATTTTGCATTCTCTAGACTCCAACTCAGCACCAGTAACTTGCCCAATAAACGCAGATGTACCAATAAGAAAAGGGTATCTTTTAGATGCCCGTTCTAAGGAAAAGATGGCATCTTGCTCGCTGAATTCAAGTTCGGAAGAAGATTGCGGCACAGATGTTCGGGGAGATGCAGATTGGTCAGCATTCGACAGCCTCGAAGAAGCAGTCTTTGAGTGCTTCTTTGTCTTAGATGACGGCATCCTTCCAACAAGTCCAAAGTTTGTTTTTTTTTTTTTTTTTTTTTTGCTAAGACAATCGTAAAATAGATGCGAGAAAAGGATAGGGAACTAAAACAAATCAGAACCTTGCTTGATGTGGGCTGCGGCCGAGAGAGATGTTCAGTGGGGGATTCGGAGACTAACACTTCGACACTCCCGTTTAAGTTCAGACTAGCAGGTGTTTGCGCAGTGGAAATTTGGACGTATAATGCCCTGTTGTTTTTGGAACAAAAGAGTATATGTTAAGATGAATATTGTTAAAGTTAAAATTTGGAGTGAAAAAATTGGAAATATACGATAGAGGACAAAATCAGAAGCTGTGATCGAAAACAACTGACCGCTCACAGTACTGAATTAAACCCTAGATACACGAAGCCTACTAGGACGCAGAAAAGAAAAACAGTAAATAAAACTTACGGGTGTTTAAAAATGTGCGAATTCAGGTATTTGGAAACCTAAAAAATAGATGAATTTAATTCATGTATATAATTGGAACTTATTTTTTTATAAATTGAATTTACTTCTTTAAATATAAGAATTTGATTATATTAAAATTTGAGGAAGATACTTTTGAACAAAAAATTGTTATTTGTTGCAGGTTTATAATCAAACATTCATCAAAGTTTTTTATTTATTTTTATTGAATTTAATTATTTGCCTTGTATCTTTTATTAAAAATCACCCAGTGTCATTTAACTCTTATGTTTCATTTAATTAGATTTTAAAAATTATGAATTAAAATAAGATACATAAATTAATTAAAATATTGTAATTAATTTTAATTAATTAATATATTATAATTAATTAATTAAAATATAATAAAATTTTATTTTTTAATATTTTTTATAAATCAACTACGGTAAATAATAATAACAATCATTCTTTTCTCTTAACCAATTATCATAATTATAATAAAAATACTCATCCTTATTTTCTAGTATATTTATCCTCGTTCCAATAAGTATAATTGAATTCGTATTTGTCATACTAGCTGGAGTTGTTTCCATAACTTGTTTATACTAAACTCTTAATGAAGTATTTTTGAATTCTGATAATGCCTTTTCTGCTATCTGTTTATCTGGAAAGCTTTTATACAAAATAGATGACTTCTTTGTGATATATACTGTTGCCTTATGCTATTCATCGTAAATTCCGACCATTGATCTATTAAAGACAACATAAAGTTTGGCTTCCTTAGGGATCCCTCACAAACACCAATCTTTGATTACTTCTTTACAAATTATTCAACCAATTATTACTCAACTCCTGAAAAAAAAAAGTAATATTTATTCTAAACAGTATAAAATAAATTTAATTCAATTTCGTTAACACAATTGAATCTAATTCGCTTAGAAAATTTCCAAACATGATAATTTCCCAGCACAAACCGAAACCCTAAAAGAAGAAGTGAAGAGAGAAGCTAAATCCGAAACCGATACCGAAATACATCACACACCCTGTCCGAATTCTGCACGAACGCGGAAAAACCGAAACCGAAACCGAAACGATAAGTACAAACAGCGTCGTCTAACAAATGAGTTGAGTGAGAGAGGTAGGTTGGGCAATTACATCCAACGGCCGAGGAGTGACCATAGTCCGATCGGCTAAGCGGAGACGAAAAACGGAAATCGGAGAATGAGGGAAGAGAAAAGAAGAAGAGTTTAAGAAAGAGCAAGCGAAAATGGGGTGTTGTGAAGAGATGCACTCGCGAAGGACCTTGGCCGTAGAGGAAAAGGACGATTTTGCCAATTCTACGCAGGTTTTCATTTCAAGAAGGGTAACTATGTCATTTCGCTAGTGCAGCTGGGAAGGATTTGAAGCGGTCAATAGAGGATGGGCAAGTAGCTAAATACTGTTAGAGAAAAAAGAAAGGTCACGTGAGGGGAGTTAATTTTGATTAAATGATTGATTAATTTGTATAAACTAAAAGTGAGGGATAAAAAAAGGAGATGGAGTCTAGTTTGAAGAAAATTGTACACCCACGGCAAGAGTTGATTTTATCTCGTAGTGAATACGAATTTTATTCTTGACAAGCCTTCTTAACTTAAATAAGGATTCTTGCAAGCATCAATTAGGTAAAACAATATATATTTGTAGCTATAGTATATGAAAGACTGAATTAAAGTGTTGGATCGAAAAGTGTTTTTTGTTAATGTAAATTGGAAAATGCTATTTAAACTGATGGGATGGTCATGGTAGCATGGCATTTATAATTTATAAACAATACTTTTTCGTGAATTTTAATGCAAAATTATCAACGGTCGCCTATATGAAATGTTATATATAAAAGAAATACATATATTTGATGCTTGCAGATTATGGGTGTATTCCTAATGATCCTTTTGACCACCAAATACGTAGATATAGTCGATCAATTGAAGAGCTTAAATTCGCATTCAACTTTGGAAAAACATAACATTGACCTAGCTAGCTAGTAGCTTGTAATATCACAGAAACCGAGAGAAGCAGACAAACTACATACAGTTCCCTAAACTCAACAGAAATGGTTCCTAAACGCCATTTTTCCTTTCCTGGTTATGTCAATCAAATATCTACGTTAGACAAACGAC